>JBBMFX010000511.1:0-13536 GCA_037832545.1 Rhabdalestes septentrionalis | reverse complement strand
ATTATTATTATTATTATTATTATTATTATTATTATTATTATTATTATTATTATTATTATTATTATTATTATTACACCTGTTTTTCTTCATCTTTGAGATGATGTCATATGTCTTAGACCGTGCCCTGTCGTGTGTCAGAGAGAGAGTCTGTGACATCACAGATAAGAAGGTCAGTAACAAACAAACAAACAAACATGGAGCAAAACACACAGCAGATTCCTAAACAGACTTCAAGATTTCAAGCCCCATTTGCTGAGTTTTAATTCAAAATAATCAGCCCATGAATGCTGTCTCCCCTCTGGATGACCACTGGTCACCCCATTGGCACCCCAGGTCATCCCCTCCCTGGGTTTGCAATTGCTGGAGCCCTGCGCCCCTGTGTTCATCCTAGTAATGAATTGTATTAGTTTACCCTTGTGTCTCCAGGTGTCTGGTCTGATCTGTTAATTAATTTATTTATTAACCCTTTTAGTCACATGTGAACAAACCACAGCACATTCACCAAATGAAGCAGGGGGCTGCCGCCAACGAGGGGTGCAAATGAGGGGGAACAGCAAGTGGGGAAGGTCTTTTACTCAGGGTTTCTTTACAGGTGGCACCAGCAGGTTAGATTCAAACCCACAACCTTCTGATTTCAGAGCCAACACCATAACCAATAGGCAATCCAGCTGCCTCTAAGTCATGATTGTTAATCTCCATTGCCCTGGAGTTTCGCCTGTGTGATTTCTCTAGACCTGCCTCTTCGAAAATGAGGAGGACTCTGTCCACTCCAATCCAAAACAGTTTGATTCAGTTCAATTAGCAAGAAGACTGAAGATTTGCCATGTTTATGGTTCTCATGTTTTTACTACAGTTCACCAGTGAGGCTGAAGCATCCATAGGCTGACATTGGGGTTGCCTGCATGCCAAGCAAGTGTTGTAAAATTGTTTTGCTCTTAAAAAAGTTTCCTAGAACAGTCTTGATTTGGAGATATTGTTCTAGAAAAACAAGCATACAAACAACACTATGAACCTAAATTACTCCAGATTAAAGGCTTCTGAAGCTCAGGGCTTCTGACCCTCGTAAGCACCCCAGTTCAGAATGTGTCCCTCATGCCTGGTATCTGAAAGAAAGACTTGTATTTTGTTAACCAAGCTCCTTTACTTTTGGTGTATGTTTAAGTGCTCCTTTTGGCCATTAAATCTCTGTGGTTTGCGTAACTCTTGTGTCTGTGTCCTCTTCCCTGAGACAACATGACAGAGATGTCTTTAATCTGGAATTTGTAATTAAGATTGGTAGTTTTGTTTGTTTTCCTAGAACCATATCCCCAGGGTGAGATCCATCTAGGAACCTTTTCAAGAGCAAAACTATTTGCTTGGCATGCAGGCACACCCAATTTCTTGTAGAGAGCTCTGTGGTGCACCTTTCATTTATTAGGGAAAAACGGTAGATTACTTTGAGCCCAGAGGAATAAAATTAAAGGCTAAAGTCTCACATCACATCTCTGTGAGACTTAATTCTAGAATTTTATTTCAATGCTATTTTTTCTTTAAATCAATATTTCATGAAATTTCTTTAAAACAAATTTGTCTCTGTTAATATTATGCTGTAGTGGTCAGAACCATGTTGAAAGCAGCATAAAATCTGCCTTTGTAGGGGAAATCCATTTTCACTCATCCCATAGTTAGTGCTTTTGAAGACCAACCTGCCCTTTATACACTCACAAAATTACAGTCTGCCTGTGTTGCTTGTGACAGTTTTTATTCTGATGGTTGTTTGTTTCCAGTGAAAATTCACTCATTCATGAAAAATATATTTTATTAACTTTTTTTATTTTTGGCTTAGTATATTATGTAAATAAACAAATATTTAAATACAAGCAGAGTGTTACCATGTTACATTTAATACCATTTACATAGCAATGTAAAATCATTTTTATGATTGTCTATTCTGAGTAACATTTAAAACATTAACAATATTTCATATTTAGGCTATTTCTGGTCATTTCCGGCACGAACAAAATAACAATCTAGGCCATGGTACATCATGATCTTTACATATCTGGAAGCTTTGAAAGATTATAAAATAAGAAGGACAGACCAAAACAAACACATTTTTCTCAACAGTAGTTAATTAATGTCCAGCTTGTCCAACCTTCCTTTTCATCTGGGTGCACACAAGGCTTTCATTTGTCAGTTATTTTGCATATTTATGATCAATTGGTTACTTACAAACAACATTTCTGTTGCTTTAGATAAGTGATAGTTCATTTTCCTGAAAGGTAAACTTTCTCACCAGCTTCTTTGTCAAAAACTGCCACATATTATTCAACTGAAGAGGATAGCTAGAGCATTAAAATTAACAACCAGTCACAGTTGGTGTCTGCTAGAGGCCACCCTTTTCTGTTTTGGGGGATAACTTTTATTTTGACATGTCTGAGCATGTCTTTGGATTTGTTTATTTTCAATCAGGGAAAGTTTGTTGTCTGTTCTAGGGACAGATGGTTCTTTTTTATATTTAAGTCCTGAGCACACCAGGATTTTGTTACATAATCATTTGTGTAGTCTGCTGGTGCGCTGAGGACTAATCATATCTTTGTGGGCAGTTACATTTGTATTGGTTTGTGTGTTTTGGAGATTTTGTATTTAAGTTCTGTTTTTGTGTGTTTCCTCAGGATCAGTCCTCCATCATTATACCCTGGTTGTGCTACTCCTGTTACTCTAGGAGAATTTGTGTTTAGGCCATCGTGCCTTTTAGGCTCTAGGACAGAAGATGTGACAAAAGAACCTACCATTCACAGCGTTGCAGCAGATTTTGCCTTGGGTCCGTGGGCATGTGAATTCAGCTCATGGAGTAAGGAGGACCAAACCAGAGCGAGTCAGTACAGTCCCAGGTGCTGCTTGTGTATGAGCTCAGAAGACAAGGGGGTGACATACACCTGGAGTGGCAGGTTGGGGGAAGCTGACAATCCTGGCTCTGGAGGTTCATGTGCAACTTCATCTCTGGCAAAACGAGAAACCTAGTTCCTGGGGTCCCAGTTCCTGTTCCTGAGGCCCTGGATCAGAGTGACCGGACAGGGGGAACACATACGGGCTGCCCTGGCTGGTGAAGTGGCCAACACAAAGTGCAATGAGGGGGAGGCGGCTGTGTGGGGCCCACAAGAGCCATGTTTGCCCGCCTCCACTCCTCATCCGTCTTTTTGGAGGCCTGGTGGGCTTTTGGGAGGGGGGTTTCCATCTGATTGGCAGCCCTTTTCTGTTCCTATGGGCTAATTTTTATTTTGACATGTCTCGGTACACAGGTTTTGGGTTTGTTTATTATTAGTTTCATCTGACCAGTTTGCTCAGTTTGTATTAGTTTGTGGTTTGAGTGTTTCCTCAGGTTCGGAACTCTCTAGGTGGTAGAATAATTTGTATGTATTTAGACCTAGATAAGTATATGTATATCTAAGTGGCAGCTGC
Organism: Rhabdalestes septentrionalis; assembly: GCA_037832545.1. Classification (NCBI taxonomy): domain Eukaryota; kingdom Metazoa; phylum Chordata; class Actinopteri; order Characiformes; family Alestidae; genus Rhabdalestes; species Rhabdalestes septentrionalis. Next base: position 10,095 of record JBBMFX010000511.1, on the reverse strand, counting down.
TAGTCTTTCAAACAGGGGAAGCTCGTTTTTGGCCTACATCCTGAAATTCATGAAATTATTTGTACATAAATTCTGTGTCTTTTTCAGAAAATGGTTTGTGACCCACTCGTACTTCATCCACCTGCCATGCTATTAAGGGAGCAGTCCAAATTTACCTTTGATATGATCAGAAACAGTGGCTACAGCAGAGATCAAGTCATTTTGGATAGAGTGGGACATGCCAGAAAATGACTGCAATTGTGAGGCCAATTCAGAGTCATATTTAGCTCAAATTTCTGTAAATTATCTGTAATTCCCAGTATTTGTAAGGAAGATTATTAAACGGCTTTGCCAAAATAAAAATATTACAATAACAATAATGTCAACAATATTATGCACAGCTTGCTAGCTGGCTGGTTTACTCTTCCAAGAACTCATTTAATGAAATGAAACAAAGAGCAAACTCAAGAACACTGTAATTGCATTTGTATTTAAATAATAATATGTACAAATGTAAATGGTTTATATTGCCAGCAAAAAGTATGCCTCACGACTTCTCTTGCAGAACCCCTGGAACTGAGAGAAAATCTCTCCAGACTATCTGTGTTCATTTAAAATATACTGTCAATCAAAAATGGTTCCTGCTCTTTAGACAGCTCCTACAATCATCATGCAGCAGCCTAGCGTCCTGGCCCGCCCAATGCTCCATTCTATCTCAGAGAAGCTAAGCTTCCCTGGAAGTGATGATTTTGGTCCATTTATCCAGTCACTGTACAGCTTTTCCGCAGTAAGGCACGCCCCTCTGCGAGAGTCCGTTAAGCTCAAGTGAAGCTGCACTTCAGGAGGTTTAGTGCTCGGTGCTGCACGGAAATGTAGGACAATAAATTTGAGTAAAACAATCTACAATAAATACCTGATTCTGAACGACCTAGTTATGAAGTTGAAATCGATCTAAAAGCAATGTAAATATGAGATATTTGAGCATTTATTTTCTGACATATTAGAGTAAGCAGAGCTTCCCTTGAAGTCTTAGAGCAGCCGCCACTGGTAGATCTCATTAATACCACAGATATAGCGTCAGAGGAACACATAGTGACGCTGAAGTACAAAAAGATATTGCAACCTTGTTCATCTTTAAGAATTTTAACAGGAATCATTTTACCTTTGAATCTGAAATAATTAATAAATGATCTTCTTTTTATGTCTTTGTGGGGGCACACTCAGTACCAGTGTTTGAATTCACAGACAGCAGGCATAAGTCAGTGTTCTTCAGTTTTTTCAATAAAATAAAACTCTGTCACTTTATCCCCATAAAGAATCACAGACGGAAGCTCTTTTGGATATCCAAACTGTTTGATTGTGTGGAAATATGACAATGGATGCTAAAATCATAATGTTCCAATTAAACACTTTGTTTTGCTTCACTCATAACCATGGAATTATGGGCTGTTATCCTGCTTGATATGCTGAAGTTGGTTATCTACCTAAATTATAACTACAAGACTTTTTTTGTTTTGTTTTGAATGAAGGATTTACTCAGGAAATGCTAGAAAATCTATGCTATTACATATGTTAAAAGCTTCAAATAAAACATAGAATGTGTAATCAAGAAAGAAAAAAAAGCTTTCTATAACCATAACACTAAAATGCAGTTGTAATCTCAAAGACACTAGCAGAAATATACGTTGTTATAAAGGTGGGGTTTCTTTTTTTTTCTTTTTTCTTTTTTTAGTTTTTTAGTGACTGGCATAATTACTTTGATTATTAGCATGTTTGACTTAAGTCATTTGCATATTTACGACATTTATAAGCATGTTTTATAACTGAGATAAATATGCACAGACTATTTGCACCTCAGTGAACTTTGTTAGGCTTTCCTCACCTCATACAGTCACAAAGCACATGGGCTGCGAGCCACAAATGCATGTATCTATTTTATTAGACTGACTTTTATTTATAAACCAGAACTCAAAGAAGGCTCAAGGGCCAAAGCACAAAGCAAAAAATAAGAACTAGAGCACAACCACAAACTCTGTGAGTGTAGTGTTAGGGTGAACCAACCCAAGGGTAAGAAATAAGGAACTGTATAGACACAGAGAACTTGGACCTAAACCAAATCAACAAACACAAGCACTTTAACAAAGGACAGAAGACAGAAGTTAAACAATGGCAATTTAATAAACAAAGTCCATAAATAAATTGAAAGCTTTAATATTGTGCAGGGCATAATTATGATGATTGAATGACATAGCTCAGGAAATGCAATTTTGATGTCAGAACAGTGTAGGAAATAGTATGGTCCATGCTATAGTTAATGAGAAAGCAGCTCCACAGCTTATGGCAGGGTTGGGACACTCCGGTCCTTGAGGGCTTTGGTCCAGCACATTTTGGTGATTTCCCAGCTCACTTCACCTGGTTCACCTCACTAGTTAATTGTCAGGTTTAGTGAATGTGTTTGAGGTAAGAATTACCATCAAACTGTGCTGGACACCGTCCCTCCAGGACTGGAATTCTCGACCCCTGGCTTATGTTAAGTTTACTGCTCTATGGCCAGGTTCTTCAGTCCCAACTGCAGGCTGTCATGTGTGATAGTGATACACAGTGACTATCCTTATGTTGACTGTTTTGTTTCTAGACTGGGCCACGTTTGACATTTTGCTACTGTAGGCAAAACACCATGTTACCAACCCCAGCTTAAGTCCTGCAAGATTTGCTGAGGATGGTTCAATTTACAAATAGCACTCCAAATAATTCGTTTTATCACCCCAAGAACCTGGTTCAGCTATAGAACCTTACTCCAAACAAATGGCTGGCTTTAGCATTTTGACAGATATACTCAACTAAACTCAAACTCAAAAATTCAGTTATGTGAACTCATCCATCACTTTGAAGATGGAGCAATATTTTTATGAGAATAAATACACAAAAGCAATACAAATATTTTTGGTTTTTATTTTTTTGAAAGCAAAAACCTAGACATAGTTCTGGGGGAAAAACTTGTGTCCTGCATTCATATGGTTGGTCCTTTTTCGTGTACCACCAATCTAAATGTTGGCAAAGGTATTCATTAAAGACAGTGCCTTCCATTTGAGGACCTGTGGAGTGTGCTGTCTGATCCATGGAGGCCTCATCTAGCAATTTATAGGACTTTAAGGATCTACTAACGTCTTGATGTCAGAAACAAAAGCACACCTTGAGTGGTCATTTGGAGTCCAAAGATCAATATTTTGGTCATTTGGAGTCCAAGAATCAGATATTTTGATCATATAAGAAAGGGCTGACAGAATTTCAGGCAAGTTGTAGTCATTTAATAACTGATCAGTGTATTTGTAACAGTCTGTTTTAGGTTTCCATGCACTCCCTGAAATAAAAAGTAAAAGTTATGAATAAATCAATTAAAAAGAATCAACCAAAAACTTATGGTTGAATATTCAGGAATGTCTTTCACCATTTAGTTCCATAGAAGTTACAGATTACCAGCAAAATATAGATTCTTCTTTAGGGTCAAGTAAAAGTGTTTCACCAGTTTACCTTTAAAGTGGAGAGTAATCTGGGAATAATCTTGCTCTTGTACGAGGTGTTGCATTTGCGTACACTTGAGGTGTGTTTTTGCTCTGTTATGTGTGTTTGTGTGTATGTGTCTGCTTAATGTTGCTTAGGGAGTATAGACCCCGGGCTATGCCTCTGAGAGTCTAGAGCGTATCCAGCAAACCTACGCTGTGCTCTGTCCAGTGCTAACAGAGCAACACAAAACCCAAACAAAACATAATATGCTTCCTTATGCAAATTTCTCATCATGCTTTATATGACAGGGTAGATTATTTTTTCCAAAAATAAAAATCAATTTATAAATGAATAAATAGATTGTTTAAAGAACCTATGACAGTATTATTTTATTATTAGTAGCAGTGGTAGTATTGTTGTAATAATAATAATAATAATCATTATAATAAGTATATAATGTGTCTTCTTATTATTATTATTTGTCACGGATTGCTCCACGTGATAGAGGGAAGGGGAGGACGCACACAGTACTATTTACAGAGTTTAATGAAAATCAAAAACATAGAACAACAGAATCAAATCAAAAGAAACACAAGCCCCGGCTCTAACCAAAGACAAAGAACAAGATATACACAAACAGGGCAATGACAATGAATGAACAAGACCCGTGCTCCTCAAACGAACAAACACACCAAAAACCAGAACTCTGGCTGAAGCTTTCCCAAAGCTCCATACAGCTGAGAAACGTAGACGTGGACAAGGGCAGAGGGTACAAAAGTGTGCACCACTTTAGGGCAAAATGGGAGGAACACAGACCTGGAAGACAAGACAGAAAAACATTAAACATAGCGGGACCAAGAAACAGAACCATCACAACGAAAGAAGACAAATACAGACTCACGGAACGTGGGATCGGCTGGGGCTTAAATAAGGGATACAAAAAAGGAACAGGTGAACTAAGGGGAAACGAGGGACAGGTGAAACTAATATGCAGGACCCGATACAAACGGAGCACACACACTAGGTAGGGGACAAGGGAACCAACATAACCTGGACACAAGTATGGGGAGGAAGAGAAAACAAAAGGAGACAGGGAGTACAGAAGGGAAAACTAATATTTGGGAAACAGGGAAGGGGATCTACGAGATGAGGACGAGGTGGCCGTCACATTATTATTAATATTAAAGAGCAGGGGTGCCACCAGAAATCTTGGGCCCCATGAAAGATTAGAATTTTGCTAAATTATCTATACTGGACAAACAAGCCAAAGGTATAACAAGTAGATCTGAGGTTACATTGGGGTGTTTAAATGTGTAAGAGGTCAGAAGGTTATGGGGGTGGCAGGTTAGGTATGTTTTAAATGTTAAAACCAAGATCTTAAAATCAGGTTCATCTTTAACTGGGAGCCCGTGAAGGTTGAAAAGTGATGTCTTCTATTCAGGTGGTTCTGAAGAATTACAAATAGAATTGCATTGTATGTATGAGGATGTATGAGGATAGCAGTACTCTTGTGAGGTGTGTGAAAAGGACGAAGACAATTTACATGACAACGGTTTAAATATTCAGACCAGGTAGTCTTCTTAACCCATTTAATCCTAAATTTTTCCCTACAAAATAAGTGCATGCATTTTACTCCTTAGACTTCCCTAACACACGATATGTTTACATATTTTCATTTCATCTTGATCATGTTGTGGTACTTGTGGTACATGAGTAGGAAACCCCCAAACCACTCACATGACGTAGAGGCCTCCCTCCCCACCCCAGGTGGAAGGCCATGCATGCACTGGAAAGATCCAAAAACTGTTAAATTCAACAAGAATTGATACTGTACCTGTGAGAGGAACCTCTTTCATTACCATTACGTTAGAAGAAAATCAAGATGGTAGAAATTTGGAATCAGGCTTGGTAAATATCTAGAGTTGGGCAACATCAGCATAGGAGTGAAATTGATTACCAAATGAAAACAGGCATAAGAAATTGTATGAATATATTATATTAGTTATTACTAAGGAAATAGAAGTCACAAAAACTTTAACCTGATTTGTATGAAGTGGATTTAGCTGGCAGGTGGAAGATTTTTGCCTTTTGAATAAAATTGGTGAGACAGTTGGAAGTTTGTAGAAATAGAAGCAATTTAGGCAGGACTCAGAACAAGCTGTATAGAAAGAGCTGTCCAACATGTTCAGATCAAATGCGGATGAAGGGTTTTTTGCATTTGTACATAGTTTTGTGGAGTAAAAGTGAAGTGAAAGGGCATCAGGTAGCTAAATAACATCATTTGCAGTAGCACAAACAACTTGTCTTTTTACTTGTCTTTGTTTGATTTTTTTAAACATGACAAAAAAAAATTTCTTCATGAAATTTAAGGTTTTAATGTTAGATATATTGTGTGTAAAGGATCTGTGCTCTGATTGGCTGCACTGTTTTGGGTCTTTTACAGGTAGTTAATCTAAATGGTGAGAAAATGCTGTCCACGTTGTTCTATGCTCAGTTGTATTTAAAAACATAGATCATCCCTAATCAATCACTGTCTGAGCCCATTGCTGAACAACAGCTGTCAATTAGTCTTTATTACAATTTTAACAAGTGCTTTAACAAGTGCTGTCTGGTGAAGGCAGCTCTAAGAGGAGTGAATAAGTGTGACTGTGAAGTCTGCAGATTGATTGATTTGGTGACTCCAAAATCTTCTGCGGTCCTAGGAGAACATTTTGCATCCTCTTCAATGTGCAGAGTAAACATTCATGATTTATGATGTTCATCACATTTTTGTGTTATTTTATGAAAAGACTATTGAACAGCTGCTTAATTCAAATTTCTGGGTTTTTTCATGATTTTCTTTCCACACAATTTCAACTTGTTTCAAAAAATAATGCTTATAAAGTGACTTTGGAGGATTAAAAGGGTGACTGTTCACAGCTTGTCCAATATTGGGTCATTTAATTTGGGGAACTGTAAATTAGAACAGATCTAATTATTTCCGAATGAATGGGAAAGGAATAGCAGGAGGCCAATTAACATCCAGATTACTCACACATCACACACACACAAACACACACACACAATTGCACACATTTCACCTAAAGTGCTGCACACATGAACCCTGTTGTTAGCTTCAGTTTTATTTAGTTCACTGCATTCAGCTCTCTTGAGAAAATCTGCTGTAATAGCAGGAAAATGGAATAATTTGGTAAAACATGAGATCTAAATTGTTTCCAAATGCAATCAAACAACAAAAGATATGGACAAATTCTGACTATTATGAGTTTTCAGCTAAGTGACAAACTTTGGTCCATTTTTATGGAGGGCAATGCAATTTTATACATAACATATAAGAATAGACTCCTCGCTTTGAGTGTGGGATTCCTTCAACATTCACCTTTGAGTTTCAGCGCTAAATCCACAGAAACAAACTTTGTCTGAAGGACTACACTTGGGTTAAAAGTGTACATTTGCTGAACGTTGACTTTAAATTTCTATTTGCTGTAATCTGGTCAAACTGGACTCCACTCTAGACCAGCAGGAAGTACTGGGATAAGAACAAAACTGTAAATCAGAGGATATCATCCCATTAATATTGCAGGTGGCAGGATTATGCAAGCCAGTAGGCAGTGGAGCTCATGAGGAAGCCTTCGGTATTTTGGTTCTTGACCGAGAAAACCCTGAAGAGATCACCTGACCCCGCTTGTAACACCATATCATATTCAGTCTGTGAGGAGACACCATGGGATTTCTGTTAACAAGCACAGCGAGCAGGCATGGAACACACAGAACATCATCTTACTCTCAGCATTAACAATTAAATACACATGCCAGAGAGATTTCAGTCTCCATAGCCTCCTTCCTCTGTGGAGATGAGAAGCGCAAGATGAAGAAAAACCTTTTCTGAACTCCTGGATGACTGGTCCTGAGATCGTCCATTCTCATTACACAGGTATTGACACACAAGCAAAGAATGGACATTGGGCCAGTACTTTTGTGTTACCGTGGAAACCAATTGGGACAATTACCATCAACCCCAAATGGTACTTAGAGGAGTATTAATTATAAGTATGCAAATTCCACACAATTTACACACTGGAAATGTAGAGCGAGTGGAGAGTTAACTGTTTACAAAACCGAGCCGCTGATTAAGGTTTGTGCTAACCCACTTATATTTCAATCATGCTTATTAAGGGACCACTGCATTAGCTTTTGTCATTTGTAATTCATTGGAATGCTTTGTTTCATTGCAGAGTGCAGAATGGAGGTTTGCTCAGCTTTCATGTGCTTATTCAGCTACAGTACTGGACTAATGGCTGTTGAAGTCAGCAGAGTTTTGTCTTGTTACTTCTATTAGAAGATATCAGTAATTACTGCAGGGGTTGACCAATATGAAGGAAAAGCTACTCATCTTAACTACTTGTTACATATTGTTTCTTGTGCCTTCACATTTTCTTTTCCATTATCTCCCTCTCCTGCTATGCTATTTGTGCCATATTTAGCTGATGGAAAACCTTCACACCTTAGAGTCACTGCAGCCTGCTCGGCCAACCTTTCCCCTCTCTGTTGCTAAGCAGCATGGCGACAGGCGGCTACACCTTTGGCTGCTGGTCTCCAGGTGGCGGTCGTAAAGACGTCAACACAGAGAATTCTTTTATCTTCAGTGCCCAGACCGTTACTGAGTCCAGAAGCAATTTTTGAATATTCCACTAATGGATCGGAGTCTTGTTTGTGTTTGTCCTGTGCAGTCCTTTTATATATCATTGCTGTTAAAGCAGAACCTTGTATCTCCAAACATTTTTCATGGAGTGTTCACATAGTGCCCAGGGCAGCTGGAGTGAAGTTAGAACCAAAGTTATTGTAATTGAAAAAACAAACAAACAAAAAAAAAAACTACATGGCATGATACCCACTACTGGGCTTTTAAGAATTGCTTCACACACAGTTTGTTTAGTTTAGTTTATTTATTTATGTAGTACATTGTCATAAACAAAAGGTCATTCAATGTGCTATCCAGAAATGAAAAATCAAAAGTAAGATAATGACAGGGATAAAGAAATACATAAAAGACAATTACAAGTGCAGCAAAGTGCAAATATTTAAAAGAAGGCAGAGGAGAATAGTGCAAGCAAATGCACATAAACAAAAAAAGTGCCCAAACTGATTTAGAAACGAATGGAAAAACGCACAAGATCTTTGCATCTGGGAGAAATTCCAGAAGTGTGTTGGCCCACAAGTGGGTGAGAAAAACTCAGAGGGAGGGGGCCCTGGAGCATGGCCAAGCTACAGGGAAAACACAGCAAAAACTCTTTCGGGGTGTGATAGTGTAAGAATGTTTCAGACCGTTTTTATTTGTTGAAATCAGATTTTAATATGCTGTTAATGAGTTCTAAGGGTTAACTCTTTAAACCCAATGGTGAAATGATGTTTCTGAGGATGATAATCAAGTACCAGTTCCAGTCCAAACTGTCCAATTAATCCAAAATGTACATATTTGTGTTTTATGACAATTGCTCATTGCATCATTTGTGCATTGCAACGTCAGACTCTACACTGACTCTACATGGCTGGAACTTTCTACACAAAGGAGTGATAGTGGAGAATTGGATGCTATTCTCCTCTGCATGGCTTCATTTAATGAAGAAAGATGACAACAGAGCTGCCTGCAAAAAAGTCTGTAAAATGAAAATTTCAAGTAAGCATGGAAACACCAGCAACATTTTTCAATGTAGTATTGGCTAAAACAAATGCCGCCCCAAATAGTCTTTCTCTCCATTCACTTTATATGATCACACACATACTTTTGCTACCAGTGTCTTGGAGGTACACTAGATATTCTATTTCATAAATACCTTTAGGAAAGACCAGAATTATAGCCCATAAAGGACCTAAAATATTTTTAATCACTAGAGAAAAGATAGTTGTGTATAAATAACCTCAGTAAGTACTCACTGTTTGTGTGCTAGAAAATAAAATATCAGGCCCAAACCAAAATAATCTACATCTATAATTAGAATTTTTGCATTTTTTTCTACAAATATATGTGGTAGTGTGGGAAAAAATGTTTACGTTGTCTCACCGGAGCTAGCTTGCCAGTCACAGAGGGTCCATATAAAATAGTGAATTTGTCCTGACAGAGTTAAAGAAAATCTATAGGCATGTAGCATACCATTGGCTAAAACATTTTCTCAAAAACTTTTCATTTGCATGACCGTTATTACATTTGCCCATGCTCCAGTGAATGAATTGTTTTTTTTGATAGAATACAGATGTCACTCTCCACCCCCTTTCAAAAGATTTATTGGAGTATGAATTTCTCTAACCCATTTGTGTAATCAGTGCATGTACTACAGAGTTCTATAGCTCTTAGGTTGGGTCTTTAGATATTAACTCGACCGTGCTTGACCGTGACGAGTGGGTTGAAACTTTACTGATGGAGTCATTCCACTTCAACCTCCAGCTGTCAATAGGGCTTTAAACTGGATGGATTTCTATAGTTCTGACCTTTGGGTTGAGTGTGTCCTCCATCAGGTGGAGAGAACGCAAGGATGTGTGCTTGCATTAACTCAGTTTGTGGGTATGAGCCAAAACTATATGTTTGTATAATTACTATTGATGTATAATTGAAAA
>JBBMFX010000484.1:0-13537 GCA_037832545.1 Rhabdalestes septentrionalis | reverse complement strand
CCAGGTGGTGACCTGAAGAGTTCTCCTCTAGAGGGCAGCAGAAACGCCCAAGCAATTCTGAGCGTTTTTACAAGGCTTTGGAAAAAAGTGACATTAAACAAATGCAAGGAGTTCATGCGTCCACCTCTGTCCAAATGCATCAGAAATAATAAAGAAAGGAGTTTTTGGTCTATTTCTGTTTCACTGTTGACTTCACCAAGTTTAGGCTGACCTTATTAAGGACTTATTAAGGTCATAGAGCCCATCCCAGCTGAAGTGCATGACATCATCAAGGTGGAATAATAAGAATGAAATTATATAAAATAGGACTTTTAATTACAGTTTTGATATTTTGCTTTTCACTTTGATGCTGTTAATGTAAAATAGAGCCATTTACTGGTGGTCTTTTAGAGCCTTGGTGAATAATTTTGGAACAATTTTAGGGCTAATTGACGCATTTCGTTCATTTTTGAAACAAAAATAGGCTACACATCGTTTACAGAGGTCCAACCTAAATGGCAACTCCACCAACACTTAAATGTAATATTTGTAAATAGTGTCATTGAGAGTGGATTTGATGTGAAACGGTTCATTTTAGAGACGCTGATGTTGTTTCAATGGATGAATGGAAACAGTCTATTTACTCCCAGTGATGCACAGAGTCTGAGTAAGATATGATACATTGTATCAGTTCCTTGAATCAAAATTCTGGTCAAACTCAGCAATTCTTTTGTTCCGTTTACAAATATTAAAAGCTGTAAAAATAGATTTTTGTTAAAAGGGATTGGGCGTGAGGTTAAAAACGTCCCTAATTTAGCAATAACATCACAACTATCTGAAACTGAAAGCCGTTTCAGTTCTCCTTATATCATATTCTGCTTATATATATTATGTCATCGTGATTCATGGCCTGTCTGCCAGCCCAGGAAATCCAAATAAAGCTGTATTCCAACACCATATTATTCACATAATTTCTGGTGACAATTTTCATGCACATGAGGTAAAGGATCTTGAAAGAATCCTTAAATTGACATTATTTGAAGATTTTTATACGTTATAGAGCTAATGTATGTGAACAGCTGATCATCTCTCCATGAGCTTGTTGAACCTACAGCCACTGATAAGAAGTTAACCCATCTGTTGGATAGAGTTGAAGCCAGGGCCCATTTGCAGGGCAATGGAGTTCCTTTCACACCAAACCCAACAAACCATGTATTTAAGGCTCATGCTTTTTGCGCTGGGGCACAGTCATGCTGGAATAGAAAAGGGCTTTACCCAAAGTGTTGCCCCAAAATTGGAAACATGTTATAAAATGTCATTGTATGCTGTAACATTATCCTTAACTGGAAGGGACTTAAATCCTGAAAAACAGACCCAGCCAATTATTCCTCCTCCACCAAACTTTACTGTTGGCACAATTTATTTTGGCTGGTAACATTCTCTGAAGCTGTGTGAAATTTAGCACAATATGCTGATGAAGCTATTATTTACATTGTGTTTTTGTTACAGTTTCTTACATTGTCAGGGCATGTTTGGGTCAATGAATCAATTATGTAAATAGATCTGTTTATTTAATATTTGATCATTGAAATAGATGGTATTGAAACATAAAAAAACACTTAAATATAAATACATGCACAATTCCACCTTCATCTCCCTGTGCCATTATTAAAGCTCACAAGAGTACTCACCCATTGATTTTTTTTTATTAGTGTGCGTGTGTGAGTGTATAGAGAGGATTTAAAGAATTCCAATACTTCCCCTCTGTATATTATGAGTCTGGACTATGAACAGGTTGTGACGTGCTGCTCATATTCAGAACACTTATACTATTCCAAGAGTATAGAAGATGCTCTACAGGAGATTGAAAGTTATGATACGATGCCCTATGTTGACTCAAATACCTAAGTAGACTGTCTCTCGCTCCTCACCCAAATGTTCTTCCAATTAAACAGCTTGTTGCTTCATCCCTTTTAGGAGGGTGTGAACAGCAGCTGCGAAGTGCACATTCTTCAGATGTGATGTTTGTTTTAGACAACCATCCCAGATTCAAGCTCAAGGCGTTTTTAGAGACACCAATGCCTCGTTGAATGTTGTCACACTGTTGTAGTTCCCAAACAGAGGACAGGCGGTGAGGAAGTTTGCACCTAGGGTTAAACAGTTCTCGGGAATGCAGAGAGTCCATATGTTTGTATTGGGGCAGAAGAAAGGGGGGGATGAAAGGAAGTTGTGGAAAATGGTGCAAGGGGGTGGGGGTGTAGATGCACGGTGGAGGCCTCGAGCTGAAAGTAGGTTAGTGGTTTTTCTCAGTGCAAATCCCAGTGCCTAGTCAGTTAAATTGGGGTGTTGTCATTGGTCCCAGGCTGGGGTGGTTCTGGCCAAAACAGTGAGCTCGGTTGGAATAGGACCCATCTACTGAGCTACTCCTCGCTTGTAAAAAAGTTGGAAATATGTAGGGCCGAACCTTTCAAACAACGAAGCGCAGCACCCAGCTGTCTTACTGCTTGGGCTTTCAAAACTTAATGTTTAGTGAAAATTGATGCAAAACACATCATTCCGGGCAGCTAAGGGACAGTGACTCAGAAGAGGGCCTTCATTTAAACACAGCTCCAAAAGCAACCCTGTCAGGAACGCGTCATCATCAAGACTCATGCTGTGATCCAGCCATTGCAGGGCCCAGAGAGAGGAGGGGCCGGATCAGTGCTCTGCTGACTCTGCACAAAGCCTAAAGCTAAGCGTTCTTACTTCCTTTGTGTGCTGTCCCACAGCTTCTGAAGAAACACAAATGGGAAGCAGGATCGCTGGAAGGTGTTTTCCCACAAGAACGGCTGTGGGCTCTCATACCTTGTCACCATGTGCTCTTAATTGGTACATCGCAGCCACTTTCAAGGAAATATATAGATGTGATTCTGTCCAATTTGACTTTCAGTACAGCTAAGGAAAAATAAACAGGGAATTTTCCCAAATTCCTGCATAATCCAGTGGTTAAGATAAACACAGTCGTTCAAAGTTGTTTGGCAGCTGTAGAGAAGCTCGTCAAATTGTTAACAGTCATAGTGAGTAGAACCAGACTGCCCTATTACATTAAATGGTTATGAATGCCCTGTCTCACACCTGAGACATCATTCTACCCGAGTTTGAAGAAGCGTATTCCCTAAAACAAAACACAGTCATGGTGGAGGGGCACATGCAGGATGTCCCCAAATCTATTTAGTCCTGATTTACCACTATTTTACCATCATCAGCATTCCATATATACACAGAGGACATGTGTAGATTCACTGGGGATTGAAAGTAAATACAATAAATATATTTTTGTTGGAGGCATGGCATCTGCTTCCATTTACTACTATTGTAAAGAAATCGGAATCTCTGCAATGAATAATTTCACAGTAAACCCTCGCTGAATTGACACTTTGTATAATTAATAAATCCTGAGAAGCTGGTAGAAGTTTTATTTAACTCCACAAATCTGTGAAACCTAGGTATGTGGGCCAATAGGATGGGACAAACTGCTGGCGAAGTGAAAGTATGGCTTGGTTAGATTGGTCATTTCCCATACAAAGGCTAGTCATCAGCACTGCTTTTATGAATGTAACAAAGCCTTTTCAAAATAAAGAAATACATCACAAATAATCAAATGTTCTACAGAAAACTCCGAACAAAACACGTAACAATATAAGAAAGCAAATCTTAATGAAACAGGGCTTTAAAAAATAGCAAGTGTGTGAGGAACACATCTGGACAGTGGTGGCTTACATGTACATCAAATCTGACAAGCTGGTGGAAGTTACATTTTAACTCCACAAATTTCACCCATTCACCAAGTTAAGCAGTGTGCAGCTAGGAACACAGCACCCAGGGAGCAGTGTGTGGCAATGGTCCCTTGCTCAGTGTGCCACTAGCTTCAAACCCATGACTTTCTGATTGTAGGGAGAACACCCCAACCACTAAGCCACTAACTGCCCTACAATTGGTGCATCATAATTGGACCATGGAGCAGTAGATAAAGTGAGCTTTTACGTCATGTGGACACAGTGGATATGGGGAAGAAATGGCACCAGGCTGCAGAGCAATGGTGGCAGTGTGATGATCTAGACAATGTACTGCTTTGAAATTTTGAGTCCTGTATTCATGTGGATCTTACTTTGAATGTACCACCTACCTAATCATTGTTGCAGACGGGGTACACCCCTTCATGGTGAGGGTTTTCCTTATTGGCAGTGGCCTCTTTGGCAAGATAAAGTGCCATGCCACACTGCAAACATTATTCAGGACATGTTCAAGGTGGCCCCAAATTCCCCAGATCTTAATCTGATCATGTATCTATGGAATGTGCTGGACAAACTAGTCTGATCCATGAAAGATCCACCTTGCAAATGATTTGCAGACACCACTTCGCATCTTCACCATCAGTTACCACCTCCTGTGGAGTCCCTTCCTTCCTTGTCTGTTTCCTCATGGGCCAATTTACCCAGAGGCTGGGTGTGCTTCTGGAAGACTGAGCACTGATATGGAACAGTCAAGTACCCAGTACATCCTGACGGTGCGGGACCATTCTCAGAGCAGCTTTTTAGTCAGCCCTCATGCACATTTATCCATATGAGAACATGTCAGGCACCGCTGGTCTTGTTCATCCTGTTGAAAATGGGATCTGCGGATCATATGCGGACCACTAAAATGAGATAAAAGCACTGCAAAGCATTTCATCAAGGATCTCACATGAAAATAGCCACTTCCCCTTCGAATGCTGTTTGTACAGGTGAGGAAAGTGCTAGCTAGGCACCAGTGCTGCGATTGCTGGTACCTCAGAAAAACCCTCCTGTCCAAGACAAACACTCTCCGGTGTGATGTTAGGCAATGTTGGGTTGAAAGCTGTGGCCAGTCCTCAGCCTGACCCTCCACGTTCCTCCCTCTGCTCCGTTTTGCATGTTATGTTATGTGCTTGCGTCGTCTTTGTTGACTCTTTTCGGGGAAATAAAAAACCTCAGTCTATCCTGGTTTTCATCTGGTGAGTCACTGCCATCAAAAACAAATTCATTAGTAAGCACTTTTTATGTTTTGGGATAATACAAACAGGCTTTCAGCTTATCCCTGAAAGACAAACAATCTTCACCTCAATGTGGATGAAGGAAGTTTTTCTAAAAACAGTTTTATTGTGTTTTACCCCAAAATGTAGTCAATCACATAAGGCATGTTTATCTGAAGCCCACTAATTAAAAGCAACCAGTGGAAGCCTACTGTTTACCCCTATCTTTATTAGCATAATGGTAACTACATCATGCCTCATTCTAATAAAATTCTTGTGAATGTGTTCAGCAATCTCTAGACTTGCTTATGTATTTTCTGACCCTGTCCGCCTCAGTGTTATCTAAAAATATGCACTAAAGTATGTAAAGTATGTATTCATAGCTACACACACTAGCAGACGCCTTGAAAGCACAAATTTAGTTCATAGCAGACACATTGAGGCCTGAATTTAGCCCATATATTAGCCTCTCATCAAACCACACACAGCAAAAAATGACTTACAGAAAAGAAATACATGTGAAATCTAAACAGGCAGATGTTTTTATTACAGGAGTCTTATACACTGTTAGAATCAGTGTTTTAATTACATTTGTTTCTGAGCTGTCTAAATATTTAATGCATTTAAATATTTAATGCATTATACAGTGTTTTACATTTTTTTCATGTGTTATCTGTATTTTCCCGTCTCTCAACTATTCATCACGTCCTGGGAAAATAATTTGAAAGGGTATGTTTTAAGTTCTATTAAACAAGAAAATCTGCCAGTGGGGTAAACAGCATTTAGTGGGTAGGACTGCAATATGTAAAATAAGCAAAAGATAATAATTTCTATCAGTATTGTGGGAGATATGATTTACTGATTTGGATTAAGATCATTTTAGTTTTTGCTCTGGTATGTGTTTGGAGTCTGTCAGGGAGGAAGGCCATGAGCCGCGGTTGAGGCTATGTCTGGTGCTCTGACTAAACCATCTTACATCAGCCTAGTGCAGGGTCATATTAGACCCTTCATGCTTTTTTAAAAAACGGCCTGGTAATAGCCAATCTCAGCTGCAGATGTAGAGTCAATCAGACCACTTCCCATTTTTAGTCTGATGCTAATGAATCACCAGCAGCTCTTGCAGTGTTTAAGTACAGGAAATGGCCAGCTTTCATAGGCTTTTTACTGCCCTGCCTTAGGGGTCGCAGTGAAGCGCCTCTATCCAGGATGTTCCTGTTCCTTTCAACCCTCCATATTTTTTGTAACCAAACTGCATAATTTGCTAATTTGACAAATGTATCATCCTGTATTTTTCTGCCTTATTTGGACAGACATTTGATTGCTGCTGGACTTTTGCAAGAAGACACGTACTGACTTTTCCCCCCCTTTTTTCCCCAGGTCTGGAAGTGTCAAGCACCACTGGCATGAGATCTACTCTTTTGTTGAGAGTTTGGCTGAGAAATTTATCAGGTGCCAGTTTTTATTTGTCTTTACAGCAGACCCACTATAGTTGTAAAGTTGGGAGGTATTCAATACTATCCTATTTATTCTATAACTGTTCTAGTCAAACAAAACAATAAATAAAAGAAGCATTTGGCAGACCCCTTTATCCAGAACTACTTACAATCACTTAGTTACAGAGACAGTCCCAGTGGTAGAAAGTGTGGGTTTGAAACTGAAACTTTGTGGTCATCAGGTTCAGGTTCGGTTTGAGAGGCAATTTAAGCTCTGATATTGCTAATTAATTTTTATATGATCCTCTTGGTCATTCTGACAGACTGTAATACACCACAGGAAGTGTAGAGGGCAATATGGCGAATATTTTATTTTCTTAAAAAGTGGTCTAAAACACTTCAATGCTCAGGTGATCTACACAGTAACCAGGGGTGCAACAACATAATCATGGGCCGTGGTGTGAAAATTCGATTCGGACCCTTATAGTGTTTCAATTTTACCCCAAGGATGTTTTAAATCTGATGCATGCAATACACATTCAGGGTGATTACAATTCTCTCTGCACAGAGGTAGTTAATATAGATTGCAGTTATATATACCAACATACTGAAATGATCCAGGAATGAAATCGCTAAAGCAAATAGATGGAGCACTCACAAGAATCTGTGAACTCATGTAACCCTCCAACAGGTTTATTAGACAGCTTTAAACTACAGTGGCATGTGCAGGGTTACAAGCAATACTTCAAAGCTAACCAACTCTAAAACCCTGGCCCCACGTACACAGAGCTACCATGACTCACACTCATGGTAGTCTGTATACCTCTACTCTAAAAACACATAAAAACACCCCCCACACACACCAAAACACACACAACACTCCAAAATAAACTAATAAACACATTCTACCCCCCAACTACACAAAAGAACTCCCAGAATAACACACAGAACAACAATAACAGTTCGAGGCGGGAGCAATGCATGCTCGGAAAGCCCTTCCCAGCCCAACTCCACAACAATACTGTACTACGTGTGTGCTGCTGTAATTTCTGTAGCAAAACGAAACGGCCCGAGATTTCACCTCTTGTGGCTGAAGGTGCTACACGGCAGCCACACGTCTCCGCTCCACTCCCTTTTTACTGGAGCTTTCTGCAAACTGCTGCAGACCTGGATTACGCATGTTTTTATTTGATGGTTGGAGTTTTAATGCTGAGGGTTTTTTTTTAAGGAGCCGGGTCTGGGGTAGTGACGGGCCCAAGAGATCACGGGCCTGCGTGCGACTGCACCTGCTGAACCTGCTATAGTTACGCCACTGACAGTTACTCTGAATGACTGTAACACACTACAAGAACAATGGAGGTGTTTGTGGAGGCTTATAGTATTTCATTATTCAAATTGTCACTCATGCTTCATGTAGCCCCAACCATGCACTTTCATTCTGGCTGGAAATTGCCCAAATCACTTTGATGATACTAATATGCTTGCAATGTACATAACCTGGTGTAGCTTAAGTAGTAGTTTTATTAGTTCTTTTAGTAGTTACTTTTGGTATTGCTAAGCCAGGTGACCATAAAAATCATGCAACATGACAGTGGCTGTTAATTTAGCCATCATCTACCCTACAAAAGATCTGGAAGGAACTGCCATTGCTAGAATGTTTTTTAAATTACGTATAATAAAAAAATTATATGATTTATATGTTCTTAATATTCTCTTTTGTCTAATGGTAATATTCACTGTTTCCTGCAGCCCCCTGTTGCGAATGTCCTTCATCGTGTTTTCATCTAGAGGGAACACCATTATGAGGCTGACTGAAGATAGGTATGGTGGGTATATGGGGTGTGATTTACTAAACTACAACAAAGTCTGCAAAAAAGTATAAGGGTATTTGATTAGACTAATAGATTGTGGCATAAGGAAACCTAGTGTCATAAACACGCATCCATTTTTCAAGTTCCTCATTCATGAAGCACACTTCTAATTTTAGAAGATTTTGTGGTAACACTTTACTGAAGAGCAGGATACACAAGGCTGCTTGACACCTTGATAAGACTTTTTTGATGCTAAACCTACATTAACATATATTAAGGCTTTTTCTGACAAGCGTCATGTGTCAAAGACTACTTATATCAGTTTGACCCATTTCATCAATAAATGTCTGAGTAGGTTCATGTCCATCCATTTATTATCTGAACTGCTCATTAATAAACAGGGTCATGCTGGAGTATATCCCAGTATCACAGGGCAGACATGCCAACTTACAAACACTCACACATAGTGGGAATTTAGCATCACAAATTTGCCTGACATGCAAGCCCTGGAGTGCGGGAGGAAACTGGAGTACTTGGTGGAAACCCATGCAGACACTAGTAGATCATGCAAACCCAACCTTGTTCCTGTGATGGGAAAGTACTGGCTTAGGATAATGTCAGTTGTCATTAAAAGCTTACACAGGTGTCATGAAGCCTTATGAATTCTACCATGCAGTGAAGTGTTTTTGACATAAGTTTAGTGATGGTTGGTTTAAGCTTAAGTTTAAGCTTCCAAAACACCCATGATCAACAGCAATATAATCTGAAACTTAATGTTACCAACCCAGCAATGGGGCAATTCCACCCAGTATGTTTGGCGTTAAATGGTTTTAACCAATTGAAGGTATACTGAAAAAAAATGGTGGAATTAGGCTGGCCTTTGACAGTTAAAAACAAATGATAATGAATAAGTCTGATGTAAAATATTCACTTTCTTACTGATCTTTGTTTGCTTCCAAGGGACCGTATTACCAAAGGTCTGAATGTCCTAAGAAGAGAGATCCCCGGAGGAGACACATTTATGCACCTTGGTCTGGAAAAGGTGACGTTGCCAATAATGTTGTAGATCATATTGTGCAAGTTTTTCAGTTCAGGTCTTTGGTGTTAATCATGTTGTCATCTTTCACAGGCAAACGAGCAAATTTATCATGAAAACTTTGGTAAGTCCTTTTGAGGAAATACACAAGAGTGCTTCAAGCAAGCCCTGACATTGTTTCGATCAATAACAACCTTGTTCCCATTTCACCTTCTAGGTAAAGCGAGTGTCATCATCGCACTGACGGACGGAGAGCTCAATGAGCATCAGCTGGGCGCAGCACAACAGGAGGTCACTTATTTGAGCCATTTACAATGATTGAAAAGTTATTGAGGAGTTTATAAGCTTATATGTTACATATTTTTTTCCAACCAGGCTGCCAGAGCCAGGGCATTGGGTGCCATTGTGTATTGCGTTGGGGTCAAAGATTTTAACGAGACACAGGTGATGAAGCTGTACCTGCATCCACCACAAATCAAAAACCACACTTAATATGTTGTTCAGACCACTCTGTCTGTTGTACTGTGGTTGAATACCATTGAATCCTCACAGCTACCTTTTGGTATCAGGTGCAAACCTTTCAGGAAGAGATTAAGGATGTTACTGTGGCAAAGTCTCCCCTCCTTTTAGAGAAAAAATCCTTAATCAAGTTTAGTATCACAATATTTTTCAGCACAGATTTATTTAACATTATTTTATCATTTATAGACATGTATTTATTACATCTTTTTTTGGTATATGTATTTCTACTTTGAAAGCATGAGATGGAATCTTGTTCTTTTGCAGAAATTGAAAATAAAAATCATAATATTGATTTGTCGTCCTATTGATACAGAATTTTAGTCCAGCATTAGGTCGTTTTGATGCAGAATTTTAGTCTAGTATTAGATTGTATTGATACATATTTTTGTCCAGCATTAAGGCATAGGGATACAGAATTACTCCACCGTTAGGTCTTATTGGTACAGTATTTTAGTCCAGAATTAGATCATATTAGTAAACAATTTTAGTCCAACGTTAGGTCGTATGATACAGAATTGTAGTCCAGCATTTGGTCCTAGCATTAGTCCAGCATTAGTTTGTATTGATAGGTAATTTAGCAGCATTAGGCTGTATTGATACATAAAATTCGTCCACTTGTGGGCCGGATTGATACAGAATTTTAGTCCGATATTAGGCCATATTGATACAGTATTTTAGTCCAGTAATAAGATATATTGATACATTATTTTAGATTAAATGTGTGCAGCAAGCGTGAGAGCAGCCTGTAATGTCTGTGTAACCTACAGCCATGTAAATAAACATCTCTGTTTTTCTTACTGTAGCTGGCCACCATAGCCGACACCATCGAGCACGTGTTTCCTGTGACGGGAGGATTCCAGGCCCTCAGAGGAGTGATCGACTCGGTAAACACAAATCCCTATGTAATAAAAGACAGATGAGCTGGAAGCTGACTGGATCACTATAGTCAGATAGCACTCGACTCGGACAGGCTACTGTAGATGTTTTGCAGATGCTGAACTTGCCATTAGCTAGGCTTGGCTGATACGAGGAGATGGGAGACCAGGGGAGATATCGGTGTCAGTGTCTCTGGAACCCTACTTAACTACATACTTCATAAAAAATATATAATTTCATATGATTTATAGACAGTCTAAGTGGTCTGGGATGTTGAACATGTCAAGTAATGTGCTTAAACTATATAAAAAATGATTGCAAATGGGACATAAATGATTCAGTTTTTTTTACTGAATATTTACTGAGGAGGATTTGCTATAATAAACAAATGAAGCACAAAAAGCAAGAACATCAAATTCAAAGAGGCAAGATTGTTTTGAAATTACATTTTCAGTTGCTGATATTTGTTGTGTTGATTAATATGCTAAAATTTCTGCAGAAACAATGCAGATCAGACAACAGGGCATTTTATTTATTTGTTTGTTTAATGCATGTAAGTAATTCGTATCTGAATCTTGGCACAAGAATAACACATCACACACACATACACACTCACTCACATACATGCACATACCAAAATATTTATATCCTTTGAGACTGTGAGCTGAAGGAGTGTGACAATTCAGAGCAGTCACTCAGTAAAGCTCTAACTAAAACTACTAAACATACAAAATATGATCATAACATTGTTCATTTTAGTCCCTTAATCATTTTGGAAATATTGGCATTTTTATTTATTTTTCATGCATTTATTGGTTCAGGTAGAACGATAGAAGTTATATATAATCAGAGCAGGATGGGCACAAAAAACATGTAAGCAATACTGACAAGGTTTATCCTAACATTGTAACATGTTTTTTGGTTTTAACGAGCAGAAAAGAACAGTTTTAAGGTATAATTCGCAAATCCTGTCCTGCTGTTTGTGCTAACCTTCAAACATCTCAAACCTTCAGATCATCAAGAAGTCCTGCATTGAGATCCTGGCGGCTGATCCGTCCAGCGTGTGTGCAGGAGGTAAGGGGCAAAAGGTCAAACATCCCAATCAACAGATGCTTCCTTTTCATTCACCAAGAGCTGAGCTTAATCATCATAGTGCCCTATTATGAGCGTTCCCTCCTGGGACTTGATCTTCTGGGACCTTAAGTGATTGGCTCTTCTTACGTTATGCTGCAGGCGTTACTCATAGAGACCATCTTGGTAATGGGCAGCAGTAAAGAGTGAGTACGGTGTGATGTACAACCCTCTGTAGAACCCAACAGGAGCCTCTGTGTGCTCCATCTATGAGGGATTCATTGAGAAGGAAGCCTGGAAGATGTATTTTCCCAGGAGGCGCTTTAGATGGCTGTGGTTTTTGACCTCACGCTGATTGTTTTAACATGAAACCCGAAGTGAAGAGCTAAAATCATGGAGCTGTCAAAAGCTGGTCAATAAACAGTCATAACAAAGGAGCGAATTCCGGTTTCAGAGTCATTCCAAGTGGTGGTCAGAGGGAACGGCTTCTTGCATGCCAGGAAAACAGACCAGGTGATGTGCAGCTTCAAGGTCAACGACACAGTCACCTTAAGTGAGTATCATCAATATATTCCCTTATTCTTTACTTCACTTGACGTTAGGGATTTGAGCCAGCAGATAAATTAGGGGAATTTAACATTTTTTTTAATAATGAGAAAAGTTTTTCATCGTTTAGTTAAAGTATTTTTATGATTTTACATCTGTGTTAGTATAGGTAAGCGACTTAGGCTAGGGAGTGTTTCGACTTACACCAAAATTTGGGAAAAAGGATGGATCTGTGTTGAAACTCAAGGACCCCCTGTTGGTGGAACATTGTCATCTAATTCCTGTAGTGAGTAACAGTGAACATGTTAATATAATATATAATTATATGTTAGAATATTTTTAAAATCTAGAAATTAATATATTTTGCACTGGTAAGACTATACTGAACCATTGACTTACACCATTGGCTACATGCTAGCAATAATAATAAAACATTACAAGTAACAAGCAACTGTGGTAAAGTGTGATAAAAAAAAAAAGTAAAAATATTAATGAAATTAAACAGTAACTATGGTGGAATCATCTTAAATGATGACACGTCAGATGCTGCATGTATGGATATTTAATAAACCAACACAAATAAACAGAGCACAAAAGAAAGACCACAGTCCTGCGCATAAACCCACAGGCTCCAAAGACTCAAACTCAAGAACAACCACAGCAGAACAATAATAACAGACCCACATAGACTCCAGCACACTAGACACAAAAATAGGAATTTGTATAATAACCTGATGGTGGAAAAACCTGAGCAGAGCATGAGACAAGAACAGGACTCAGGTGAGCACGGTAATGATAGGGCGGGGGTGAGGTGGGAGAATTACAAACTTCATGTGAGGTCTGAACACATGGCAAACATAAACATGTCACTGAAACCAGCATCAATTCATTGCTAATTAGCTATATAATATAATAAACATAGAAGATGAAGAAGTTGATAAAATAATAACATATTTTAAAGCTAACTAGTAAACAAAAACGTAACCATTAATTTGCAAAGAATATTTTTACTGAACAATGGAATTTATGCTGATGGTTCAAAATGTGTGTGTGTGTGTGTGTGTGTGTGTGTGTGTGTGTGTGTGTGTGTGTGTATATATATATATATATATATATATATATATATACTCCTGGAATTGACATTTTTGGTCTGTGCATGTATTGTGCATGTACCATTGATACTTTTGATGAGGAAAAGATAAATAGATCATTCAATGTATAAACCAAGATACAT
>JBBMFX010000456.1:0-13538 GCA_037832545.1 Rhabdalestes septentrionalis | reverse complement strand
TGTGTGTGTGTGTGTGTGTGTGTGTGTGTGTGTGTGTGTGTGTGTGTGTGTGTGTGTGTGTGTGTGTTTGTTTGTTTATGTGTGTGTGTAGTCTGGAATACTGTCTTACATCAGCACATCCATTACAAAACCAGATCAGACAGTTGGATTTTCAGACACATTATGTCCTGCTTATTTTCCTCTCCTTATAAAATAACAAATATTTTTGACTTAAGTGAAGTCGTGCACATAAAAAGAGGCAAAGTCAGTGAAGTGTTTGTACTGCCTGACTATTTTTCCATTAAAATATACTGTCACACAAGCGTGATCTGGAATGTTTTAACTGGAACGTGTTCAAACTCCTGACCAGCACTGCAGGTCAATAGAAAGATGGTGCATAGTTAGTGGCTGGAAATTTTAACTAGAGCCTTAACTAGTGTAATAAATCTACACGTATGGGTAATTTCCCAAAAGAATAAGTCAGACTGAGAAGGGAATTACTGTCATTTTTCTAAATGTCAAATATAGGTTCAGAGAACCAGACATCAGCCTCCTAAAGTTCCATCACAAATTATTCCATAAAATGGTTACTGTTGCACTACATGAGATATTTGTTCTACCACAAGTTTTGAGAAGCTTTTGGTCCTAAAACTAAACCCATTAATGGTGGAGGGATACATGCAGGGTATAGTGAGAGAGCTCTCCTTCAGCTCCCCTATTTTGCCATTATAAACAACCATATAAACACTCAGAGACACATGAAGTTTCACTGGGGGGGCACAGAGAACAAAATGCCTCGATTGGTGTTGGAGACGTCTGGTTCTATTCACTTCCACTGTAAAGGTTATTTTTTACTACATTTGCAGAAGAGAAGCTAAATGTTATGATTTGTGCTTACATGTCAACCAAACTGTCTCCTCTTTTAAAACATCTTCATGTCTAAACCGACAATTTTTTAACAGTGAAATGAATGTCTGAATTCTGACAGTTGGCACCGTGGCTTACATCAAATGGTCCATGTACCTGACTTTGAGAAAAAAGGCCATGACTGCTCCCCCCCCCCCCCCCTCCCCGCCTTTCTCTTTCTTTCTCACTCTTTCTCTGAGATACTATTATGAATTCAGATGCAGGGAGAGAGCGTCTTCTCCAGACCGTCGTTACATTTCCACAGTTGACGCTGAAAGAGTGTCAGTGATAAAGCGGAACAGATGGCTTTCCAGCCGCCGGCTTGGCGGCGGATTCCTTCCCGACACTGAATTGTGTTTGTTTTTTCACGCTCAGCCCCTGAAACGGGAAAGAGCTCTCGGCGTGAGACTCGCCTTCCTGAAGAACAGGGCTGAACTTGGGACAAAAAACTCAGCAGGAATAAGAATGCAGCAGTGGATATGGAGGGATTAACGCATCCTATAAGGATGTATTGATCTCATCGTCGCTAACAACGCGCAGTGTATTACCCACAGATTAAGGATGCCATCTGGCAGCAAGTGTGAAAGAGGGCAGTGGAGCTTTAATACGAAAGGAAATGAAGCCTTTTATATCATTAAACATCAGGAGAAGCGACTACAGGCCCTTCACCTGTAGGTAGAGGACGGTGTTTGTGAACCATAGAGGTGTGTGTAGTGTAGAGGTGTGCATAGTGCTTTACCACAAGGGTGATTTAAATTCCTTACATGAAATCAAGGGTGTTTTCCTGCAATCATTTATTTTTCAATTTAAGGATAAAAATTACAAGATAAAAAAAGAAAAATTAGCGTATTTCACTATTGTTTTGAAATGGTTACCTGTGTTTAGATAAAATAAATCTTAAAATATAAAACAACAAGCACATATTTTACTGCTCAGGTTTTGAATGACTTTTACCATTAATATTAATTAAAGTAAACAATAAAACAAACAGAAAAAAACATATTCAGCCATTTGTTCTGGTTCCCCTGAGAAATGTTCAGCCTTAGTTTTATTAGCGATAAAAGCACAGTAACAGTATCACATGACCTGCTTTTAGGTTTCAGCAAAAGCTTTCAAATTTTATAGAGTTGAGCAAATGCTGAAGAAGTGTGTGGCAGCAGCCCAACTGTCACAATTAAGACAAGAATGACTGAATGTGACCCAGATGTAGCATGTTGGAAAGAACATGGTCACGGATTGACAAGATAAAGCTTAGTGAGTCACGCGATTTGCTCTGAGAGACGAGTAATGATTCCCACCAGGAACCAACCTTCTCACATGCACACAGATAGGCAGATAAACGGAGAGAGTACTCACTGTACCAAGAGATGAAAGTGATGATGGTGAGATATCTGGCCATGAGACCTAAATGTCTGTGTGCAGAAACACACCTGTTTCCTGTTTATATACCCTGAGACATGAGTCGTTTCCGGTGCATAGTGACATCACGTGATCTGGTGCATGTAGCAACAATATTCCTGATTTTTTCATCTCCAGTGCAGCCCACTAACTAAGTTTCTTTCAATCCCCCAATCCACCCTTTCACAAATCATGTGATAGCAAGCAACACATTTCTCTAAAACAAATGAAGCTTCACCACATTTTCACAAACTCCCAGTTGACATCCTCTGCAGGTTCAGAATAATTTTAATATGAATTAAATGCACTTATTGTCATGCTTACTCTTATACTTGGTCTTTCTTTGTTTTTCTTTGTGAGGTTGAAAGAAACATGAGCACTCCAGAATTGAACTCGTCCAGACAGAATGTGTAGTATCAGTGTAATTACAATGAACTAACACACAGCATCAACAAAAACAGATCATCAGCTCTAAAAAGTTCTAATTTGGAATGAAACTGTTTGAATTGTAGCTGACTGAAAAGACAATATAAAATGGAACAGTGCCAATTCCCTTTCTTTTAAATACTTCACACATTTTACAGTTTTTTGTCTGTTCCAAATACCTAATTGTCTAGTCATCTCCTCAATATGGCACGTTTACGGAACCAGGGTACAGAGTCTGTGTTCTACAGTGTCTGAAAGGAGGGATGTGACCAACATTCACTCTCTGAAGTGTTTACAGGTCGGTTCTTTATGTTCTTATACAGTAAAGAAGAATAAGTTGCTGCCTCTGCAGGCCTTTTGCGGCCTATAGTCATAGACTCTGGTTTAGTTACATGTAGTGAAAAAAATCTGTGGTGTAGAAGCTACTTCCACAGGGTTTTGGAGTCGATTCTCACATTGCATAGTGTCCTGTGATGCTGAAATGAAAATATTCCCCCCCCACCCCCAACTGCCTCGATACTGCAGAGAGAGAAACGCAATAGGTCAGTCAGGAGGCGTGTGTGTGCTTGTCGCCAAGCTGCTGGAACGATAGAATACACACATTGTGTTTGGGTTCAAAGCCCCATGCTATCCATCAAAGCGGATGCACTCGTTACTTCAAGCGCTTCTTTCAGTGACGATTCTCAGATATCACCAGCCATATCAGAAGTGTGGCGTAATTTCAGATAAATTGCTTCTGACAGCATGGAAAGGGCAGATTCTACACTTTTGCTCCAAGTAGCATTAGTGTTTACAGATTTGTTTATATATTAAAATGTTTTATTACTTTACATTTCATGAAGTTATTGCTATTTACAGGCTTCTTTGACCTACCTTTGTAACATTTTTCATATTGAAAATAAAAAACAAAAAGCAACTCTGAACCTATCCACACAGAATGTGAAATCAACACATATGTAATAATGTAATTACTATGTAATTACATGTGTAACTGTATAGTGAATCAGTTTTTATAATGTGTTCATGTGGTTTCATACAAGATGGAATGGAAAGGTTGTTGACACACACTGTCAACAAAATGAGATCAAGATAAAATATATTTGTTAGGTAAGTAGTGTGTATGTTCAAGCAAAAATTCTCTTTAAATGTTTATAAATTGTTTTTCAAATAATAGAATTTATCATAATCATCCACCATTTATAGTAACAATAACAATTCACAGCTCCTCTAGAAACCAGGGTGAACAATTCCTACATAATAGGATGTGTGTATTGATGTGTGTACATACTCATGGCCATACTGGGAGATAATGAGGCCATGTTATTGTGATAACACCCGAGTTTTATTTCTTAATTTTGAAAGAATTATTGTGGCTAAATTTTAATTTTCAGAATTTTAAAAGGTTTTTCACTTGCCAAGAAAACTGTCAACTGAAGATAAACACTACACTTGAAGTGGTCCTCAGGTCTTAACTGGAAATTTGGGCTTAAACTCTTTATACCACAGATTAAGTGCCTTAATATGTTCAAAGAACATATGCAAATTTAAATATTAAAAATAATAAGAATGTGTCAAAGGATGATAGATATTCCATTACATTACATTTGCATGTTGTTTAAATAGTGTTTATAACATGTTAATTTATAATATTTTTTAGACATTTGTATTACCTTAGTATTTGTCTTTTAAAAATGATCTTTTCTAAACCTTACTGCACATTTCACTACAGGTTTTACATGTATTACTGTGTATGTGACACAAGGAAAGGAAGGAAACTGCTTATCTTACCACAGCAAAGACAAAAACAACATAGAAAAAATCCTCCAGGAAAAATACTCTGTATTGAATAAGCTCTTACATCCAAAAATGTATTTGATTCCCAAAGGAGGTGGATATTAATACCATGGATGAATATATTAAATCAATTTTGAATCTTGAGCAACATCAGTATTAAGACTGACTTGTTGGTATTTAAGAATGAATATCAGATCAACTTGAACCAGCAACAACCAGAAACAAATATAACCTGACAAACACTCTGAAACAAGATTGCAACAAAACACAGCCATGCCAACAGACAGGTGGGACTGGAGAGACTAGAATGAACAAACACACTGCAGGGTGGGATGGGAAACAGCCAAAGCAGCAAAGAAGACAGAAATGAAAAGTGAGCAAAAAGAAGATAGATAGAACTGATACATGGACCGAAGCTAAATTCCCATCTATTTCCCTTAATCTCTTCTTTCCAAGTTAACCCTGTTCATTTCTGACCCCTCCTGCATTAATAACCAGAACGGCTCCATCCCTGACCCTCGAGCTCCAGGAGAGCAGAAACATCCCTGAGCCTAAAACAGATACAGCACACAAGCAAACAAACAAAAGCAGATAACCCTCAGCCTGTCTGTTTTTTCAGAACATTTTCAAAGCTTCAAAACATGCTTTAGAAATTAAATTGAACCAAATCAAATGAATGGATAAAATTGGACAGTAGATTTCCCACCCCTGGTCCCCCTGCACTACATATTTTAGTATTTTCCTGCTACCACTCACCTGATCTACTTTATTGACTCATTAATATGACATTTTTTAAAGGAACCAGGATTCTGCAATCATGCTCTAAACTTGTTTAGTTACATACAATGAGAAGTCTTTGGTGTAGAAGCCTCTTCGGTGGGTTTTTGCAGTCAATTCTTACATTGTGGTGAGTTCTGTGATGCCGAGGCAGATAGAGCAAGCAAACAAACAAACAAAACAAACTGCAGCCCTTGGCCCAGGAACCGTATCACCTGTAAATGATCTGCTTGTTGCCTGTTAGTGCAGTTTGGGGCTGAAGTCAAGGGATGAATCCTGTGAAAAAACACAGCCCATCTGCACACAATTCCCTGTCAGGAAACCTGGTCTAGATGTGATGCTTCTCTTCCAAACATTCAGAACAGTGTAAGCATAACACACCACATACTCTGGAAAATCAAATGGTGATGCAAGTTCTGTGCCGTCACAGTAGTTTAGGTACAGCATGGCTCCTGTACACCTGTGAAAAAATACTAGTGGATGTTCATATAGTCCTGTAAGTCCTCATCTGGGGAAATTAGGTTAAAACTTCTACAAGCATTATTTTAGCAAGCTTTTTGCAAACACTGTCAATGCACTAGCAAGTGAATATCGTGTCCTTTCTAGTGATGCCACTTTCGTGGGGTTGTGGCCAAAAGAGCACTTGGGTTTCATTTTCAAATAAGCATTGCATCTTAAAACTGTATGGCAACAAGGTGGACGAGTTTTTGCAGATGTTGCACTCCTTTTGCAAATAATTGTATTGTTTTTTGAATATGAGAGTGTAAATTAGAATTAGAATGAACAAAATTTTAACACAAATCCTGGAGAAACATGCTTATCAACAAATTCACAGAGAACAAAGAAAACGTTGTAAATTATAAAGTCGGAACACTAGTCTTCAGAAAATACCCTGAAAACACAATGTTATGGTAGATAAGAAGTGGATATAAATACCAGAAAAATAAATAAAATCAATGACAGGGAGTAGTTTGGGTTTGTGGGATATAGAGTCTGATGGGTGGGTGTGTGACTTTGGAAGGAGTTCTAGAGTCTGATCAGTGAGTTTATGACAGGGGGAGGAGTTTAAAAGTCTGATGAGTGAGACATATGGAGAAATTATAGAGTCTGATGGGTGGGTGTGTTACAGAGGGAGGGGTTTGAGAGTCTGATTGGTGGGTGTGTGACAGGGAGGTCAAATGCTAGAAGTGGGATAATTAGCATTGTCTATTCACAGTGAACAGTGAAGTTTTCATACTTCAGAAATCAGAGGGGTTGGTAAATCAGAAAGCATTTACTCAGAATTGTGAAGTGAGATTCAGATGTCTCAGGAGATAAGGTGAAGGACAGTCAGACAGAAGAGCATGAAAGTTCAGAGGAGGACAGAACAGCTTTCAAAGAACCTGAGCAGGATCATGCTTTATCACAAAAAAAGAGCCCATCCTAATCTCGTCACCAAACTGAGACACATTGGGCAGGTTAACCTGTTGAACAGATGCAACGCATGAATAAAAAAATAATGAAGAATGATTCATTCAGAAAAATCTTGTTTATTTGAAATGTTTGTTTATTTGACGTTTGTTAATAATGCTTTTAGAAGGTAGTGGTGACAAATGGTTGTTTATTTACTATTTATTGACAATGCCTTAGCGGGCAGAGGTAAGCAACATTGTAATACTGATCTCTAAATCCTGATCCGTCAACTAGGAGGGTTTAAATCCACCAAAGAGCTAGCTGCTATTGCGTTGGGAAATCACTTCTGGGTTTTTTTTGGAGTTCCTCAAGGTTCCCTTGTAGGACCACTGTTTTTCTAACTGTACATAGTACCTGCAATGTGATAACTATTACTTGATTCCTTTGTTTAAAATAATGGAAGGGTGTAGGTCACTTCTTTAGCTTGTTTGCATTTTTAGCGGGGATGCTATAACTATCATAAATGAGCAGTTGTGCAGTCAGAATGACTCTGCTTTGCGAAATGTGTGTTGTGTTTCTGTGCAGACTATCCTGTCTCTTTCCTTCTGACCGCTCTCGTTTTTCATGCCCTTTGCGTCTCTCATGGTCAGCAATGTGGAAACCCCTGGCTCTCCCTCCTCCGGTGCAAAACACTCCTCCCTCCTACAGAGCTCTTCAAAGAGCATGGTTTGGATCCAAGGTGTTGCAGCATAAATAAAAATTGAGATGTTTCTGTTGGAAAACGTATGTCCAACAATTTCTGTACTTGTCCAGCAGCAGTTTTCAGAGTTCTCACATAACTTAAACACTGAACCAAAGTCAAATCTAAGGGGGACAGAGAGGAGTTGGGGAACATACTCACTTTTGGCTTAAATTATCCAATCAATCAAAAGCACTTTAAGTATCCCAGAGCTAGAAAAATGTTATGCTGGATAAAGTACAAAATGCACTGGATTGTAATAAAGTTTTATACCACAGTAAACTCCAATCCGTAAGTCCAGTTCTCCTGTGTTTTCATGCCAAAATTGGGATAGCTTGTCCCCTCCAAATTGCGAGTGAGGTTCTCTAAAGAAGGCTATTGAGGATCTCTGGGTCTTTTTCACAAGTGAGGGCTAAAATGGAGTGGCAGGTGAATGGGGGCAGCCCTAGGCAATCTTGTACTCGCTGTTTTGAACTGTTGTGGTGGAGAGGGGGCTGAGCCAGAAGGCTTTTTCTTAAACTCTCATCTCACATTATCAACTCTGGGTAGTGGCCAAAAGAATAAGATCTGGGATACAAGTGGCAAGAGTGAGTTTCCTCCACTTGATGGCTGGAAACCTTTAGAGGGTGGCTGCAGAGGGTGATGGTGAATGATGTTTGATAATTTAATGTAAATAACATGTTTAAAGTGTGACAGTGACAGATGTTTGTATATTTAATGTCAACAACTTTAAAGGGTGGTGGTGAGTAATGTTTGTTTATTTGAGGAGTAATGCTCAGTTTTAGATATTTTCTGATATAGCCTTTAGGGAATGATGGTGAGTGATTTAGTGATGTTGGCAAGGTCAACTCCAGGTCTTCTGGTTGTTGTTGTGAACCACTGTGGTGGAGAGGGAGCTGAGCAAGAAGGTTCCTTGTTTAAACCCTCTCCTATGATCACGAATCTTGGGTAGTGAACAAAAAAATAGATTTTGAGTGGCAGATATGAGTTTCCTCCACTAGGTTGCTGGTTTAACCTTTAGGGACATTTAGGAATAGTTTGATGGGTTCCATCTGGGAGGCCCTTTTGCAATTGTACATTAAAAGGAGTCACTTGAGGTGATTCAGGCATTTAGTTAGGATGCCTCGTCTGTGCCTACTTGTGTAGGTGATTCAGGCATTTAGTTAGGATGCCTCCTCTGTAGCCCCTTTTGTAGGTGATTCAGGCATTTAGATAGAATGCATTCTCTGTCCTCTTGTGAGAGACCAAGAACCTGGGAGGAGACCCAGGACACACAGGGAGGATTAGATATCCCACCTAGTCTGGGAACATCTTTGGATCCCCTAGCAGGAGCTGATGATCGTGGCTGGGGAGAAGAATATCTGGGCCACTTATACTCTCAAATTTCTGAATATAGCTAAAGAAATTAATTTGATTAACCAGGCAAAACATACACTGCAAGTTAGCTAGCACTCTACAAAGTAGCTTCTGATAATCACTGGTGAAACTGTGATGAGTCGACATGTTTAGCTATCAAAGAAGAACTCGCTAGCAAAAATAAAACCCCATCTGGGGTGAGTGCCTGCCTCGCACCCACAGGCCCAAGGTACCCAAGACCATATTAAGGGTTAAGATCCAAATCCAAACACACTTAAGTTATCTTATAAAACAGGCTATAGAAAAAGTGCTCAGCCAAAAAGTTAAACTTCTAGTAAAACTAGCTTTCTCACTACAACGTCTCTGTCGAAATGTTTCAAATAAATGCTGGTGCTAAAAACTAATTTGAGTGATTAAACCTGAAGACAGCAAGTTCACAGTATGTGTGTGTGTTTATGTATGTGTAAATGTGTGTGTGTGTGCATGTGTGTGTGTGTGTGTATTTAATGATGAGGTGTCAGTGAAAATGCTGTCCTGCAGTAAAGCAGTTGGCGATGGCTCTCCTGGTGATGGGGGGTGATGAGGGAAGGGGATGGAGGGGTATGGGGGTGGTACTCCGCCCCGTCCCGTGTCCCTAGCCCTGCTAAAGTGCTGCTACAGCAAGGTCTTGTGGGAAATTAAACCCATATTGTTGCGTACAGGTTTTCGGGCCTTGGGACGACCCCTCAGGGACACGGCTCTTTAATGTTTTAATAAAGGAACCTGGAGCTGCGGTGTGGGGTGCTGGGTGTGTGTGTGTGTGTGTGTGTGTGTGTGTATATGTGTGTAATTAAACTGGGAGTGCAGAGGTCAAGCCTCTTGTTGTGTCAGCTCATTGTTTTTGTTTGTGCTATGAGGACAGAGGTCACTAAGAGTTAGAAAGATCAACAAATTGTGTGGTTGTGTGTGTATGTGTGTGTTTGTATTTAGGGCAAACAAAACCACATACAGCACATACACACACACACACACACACATACTTACATACAGTATATATCTCAGGAATAATTTTATTAATAGGTACTGATATATTTAATAGATGTGGAACAAATGTTTCACCTGATGTCTTTACAATGTGTGTGTGTGTGTGTGTGTGTGTGTGTGTGTGTGTGTGTGTGTGTGTGTGTGTGTGTGTTCATTTATGGATGAGTTTGTCACTAGCATCCACTTTGTCACGTTCAGTACTAATTACTACAATCATTGTTATGAAATGCTTTAATTACTTCTCTTGATTACAAGATGATGCAAGCAATTTGAATAATTATGTTCTAAGCGGGGCGTTTCGAAAACATGGCAGCGTTTCTCTGTCTGAAACAGTAGAGAGGGAAGTAAAACTGAACATCAGAGAGAGAGGGAGAGAGAGAGAGAGGCAGATAGAAAGAGAGATGGACAGAAAGAGACGAAGAGAGTGATAGGTAGAGAAAGAGGAGTGAGAGAAGGACAGAGATAAAGAAAATTTGAGATTACTATAAAGAAACAGAGGGAATATAAAGAGAAAAAGGGTGCATGACCAAGAGAGGGACAGAGAGAGAGAGAGAGAGAGAGTGAGAGAGCAGAAAAGACTCATCTCAGGATTCACCCGTGTTCTCTTATTCAAATAATTGCTTTTATTCTCTTAAATCTCCTGAAAGAAGTTTCAGTAAAAGAGTAAATGAGCTCTCGGCTCGTCAGAGTCGCCGTCGCTTTTCTCGCTCAGTTAATTTTCTGCTTGAAGTCTGAGGACCTGACGGCAGAAGGGCGTCAGGTGGGGACCGGATTTTACGCTCACATGGACAAAAACTGAGGTGCAGAGTGTCAGACAAAAGAACAGCAGATCAGCTGGTTCTGCAGGTGAAGGTACAGAACAGTGAAAGTCCTAAAGGTGCAGCTTCAGTCAGAAACCTGCAAGTTATAAAAGCGACAAGGAGGATGACATCTCTGTCACAGCCTGGGCTGCAGAGTGGAGGTGCTACATGCACACATTTTACAGATACATGTCTAAAATTATTTCCCTATGATTTTATTCTATACTACTGCCACCTGCGTGGTGGGTGTGGTAAGTGAAACACAGGGGCAGAAGGATCTGGTTTGTTGAGTGAAAACAAGAAACAAAAACACAATCCCCGACTCTAAACCAAACAGGGAACAAACAACCAAAACAACAAAAACAGGGAAATCACAAACACAAGACGTGTGCTCCTCAAAGAAACAAAGAAAAAGAACAAACCCAGGATTCAGGATTAAGCTTTCCTTAAAACTTCGAGGGTAGAAAATGTGAATAGATGTAACAGCGCAGACCGTGCACAAACATGGGTTCAAAATGGAGGAACACAGGCCTGTAAAACAGAAAAGGGAAAACAAAGACAAGAACGTGAAAACAGGCATGAAAACACAACATACACCATAAGGGAAAAAGGGTTAAATAAGGGAAGCAAACGAGAGACAGGTGGGAACTACTGTGAAACAAGGGACAGGTGAAACTAATAAGACTGGGACGCGATACAAATGGGGCATGAACACTAGGTAGGGGAAAAGGGACCCAAACCTAAACTGGTAACAAATATAGGGACTTAGGGAAAAAAAGGGAGAAAGGGAGTACAGGAGTGGAAAGGGGATAAAGAAAGAAAGGAAAATTAATATTCGGGAGATGGGGAACGGGTTCTATGAGGCGGGGACGAGGTGGCCATCACAACTGGCTAAAACTTTAATCTTAACACAGGATCCAAATGGTCTATGACCTTCAAAACCCAACACAAAGAGGAAGGGTTGAAAGGGTAGGAATGAGGGTAATTGTAAGGGTGGATAAATGCCAGCCTTGTAGTAGAAGTGGCTTAAATAAAGAGGGACAAACAAGTGCCAGCTGAGACTAATGGATATCAGGGGCCAAATTTAAGTGATGAGTCATCAGGAGGGGAACTATATAAAAGTGCCATTAAACTTAAAAATTGAGGGTGTTACAACTATTCAATTCTAATCAATCAATTCCATTCCATTCCATTCTGTTCTATTCTATTCCCCATATTCCTACTATTTTATTTTGGTCCAGTTCTCACTCATTCCCTGTAACCTTTTATTACACACCAGGGTCATGGGTATCTGAAACTTATGCCGGGTGGTCAATGAGCATAGGGCAGAAACTCACCCTTTTATTCAGTTCTGTTCTATTCTATTTGAAATACTTATACTCTCTTTTTATCTCAAGATTCTATTCTATTCTCTTCTGTTCAATATTAAATGTGTGTGTGTGTGTGTGAGCGAGCTTTCTAATGATTGTTGTACTAATGTTTGTTGATCTGCTCCAAGTAAAGATGCTTTACTGTGATTTGTGATTCCTCGGCTCTCTTATCTGATCTCGTTTTTGTTTGTTGATTTAATTTGCTGATGGTAATTAGAGTTCTGTTAATGCAGTCTCTCTTCATTAGTTTAGCTGGCTGTGTTTCTGACAGGCCTCGACTGGTTCTCCCTTCCCTCTTTTCTCTTCCAGATCAGGGGTGTTGAATATAATTCAGACCTGCACTGCTTTCTGTAAACTGCTATAGTTCAGTCAGTATCAGTCTACAACTTGGAAAACCCTCAGCTGTTCTCAGATACCTCTAAAAATAATTTTCAAATAATCACATATTTAAAAGGAACTAATTAGCTCAGTATTGGCATCCACTCCTGACAACAATACAGCAATTTACATTTGCAAAATATTGAAAAATAACGAACCCAAATTAATACAAAACTAGAAATCATCATCATCATAACAACAAAAGCTAATAATTACATCAACACTGCCATTATGGCACCAATAATAAATCCTTCAGTGGGGACTTTTTAAACAGTTCTACCCCCGTTGCTGTGTGTGTTTTTTACTTATCCACCATTATTACACTCTAAAATTCAGTTCAATTTTTTTTCTTAATATTTTGATTCTGATTCTTTATATTGTGATTGTTCTTGTATTCACGGTTGTGCCGCCTGACCACAGAGCAGCTAAATATAATCTCGCCAGGAAGATGATGTTCAACTCAGTAATGGAGTCACTTTGAAGGATTTTCATTCAACAGTCAAGTCAAGTCAAATCAAGTGGTTTTATTGTCATTTCTACCATATACACAGTACACAGCAAAAACAAAACAACGTTCCTCCAGGACCATGGTGCAACACAAGAGCAGAACAGATCACGACACAACAGAAACAGAACAAGTGCAAACAGGCTTAAGCACAATAGAAACAATACAACTTAACAAGACACGACAACCTTCAGTGCAAATTGAATGGCTACATTCAGGGTGAATCCAGTATTGACCAGTACTATATTCAAGCAGCAGAGATGTGCAAATGATGCAAAAAAAAGAGTTTACCTGTGCAAAAATGCAGGGTATCAATAAATATGTGCAATGTGGACAGCAATAACTTTTGTACAGAATATGTAGAATAAATAAAAGTGTATAAAGAAAAGTGTCCGAGGTGGTAGGGTGAGGGAGGGGAGGGGGTGATTGGTGGTGTTTGAATATGTTTTTTTGTGATTCAGTTCTGGTTGAGGAGTCTGATGGCCTGAGGAAAGAAACTGTTTCCCATTCTGGTATTGGAGGCCCGTATGCTACGGACCCTTTTTCTAGATGGGTGGGGTCGTCCACAATGCTGGTGGCTTTGCGGATGCAGTGTGTGCTGTAAATGTCTGTGACAGTGGGAAGAGAGACTCCAATGATCTTCTCAGCTGTTCTCACAACCCTCTGCAGGGTCTTGCGATCTGAAACATTGCAGT
>JBBMFX010000438.1:0-13539 GCA_037832545.1 Rhabdalestes septentrionalis | reverse complement strand
AACATTAGATAAGAATGTTGTCCCTGAATGTATATGTGAGCATGACTTTTCCATCACTTCAACCAAGTTAGGCATAGGGATTTTTGTGAATTATGACAGAAAAGTAATATAACTTAAAAAGGACATTAGTCAGCCTATGCTTCAAATTTTTGGTTACAGCTTTACCAAGATCAAGCAATGACAAACACTGCATTAAAAGTACATGGGACAAAGGCACCCCTATCTTTATAAAAAGGTTTACAATGGGTATCAAAGAAGTCCTCACTCAGAAGTGTGTTAGGATACATTGGTGCTTTGCTTCATGTTGCCAAGGAACCATACTATAAAGTGTGTTCCAATGCGCATGTGTGTGTATGTGTGTGTTTCATTTGATCTCTGGGCGTTCTCTCTAAAGATCAACCCAAGCTCCAGTTTTGGAAAGCATACATTTAAGAGCATTACTCACAGCTACCTCCATGATTGCACAGTCATTTAGGAATCAGCCCTGCAATCTGCCAGCACTCTCAGTGATTAGACAGACATCTGAGGAATAATCTGAAACTCATTTATGTTGCAAAAAAAACACACAAAATCAGAAAAGAACTCTCACAGAGATCCAGCTCTGAGTGCAGTACAGTAGCAGCAGAAAAGAGTGGCTGACATAAGTGCTCTAAAACTGCAATGAATGAAAAAGTTGCTTCAAATTGGCCTGAAAATACCATGAAAACTTTCATCAAAGCCTTTGCACTTTTGTTTTTATTTAGATAGTTGAGGTCCTGTCCACATGGAAGAATGGGAGTCAATTTGTTATTAAATATGAACTGTTAAAATTTTGTGCCCAAAAGATGGAAAAGTCATTTTGGCTGCTCTCGCATTCATAAGTGTACTATGCAAGGGGAAATAGAAAAACACAACGGTGTCTTTCTTAATAATAGGCTTACAGCACAAATGCCCAAATTACCTGCCCCCTCTCTCCAGTGTGTACTCTGTTCATGCTCAGTTTCTCAGTTTGCTGATGAGTGTGTGTAGTCTGAATATAAAATAAAGGGTTCTAGCGATACTTTCCCTTTGAGTGGTTGTGGTCAACAATTGTCCTTTGGTTTCTGTAGGTTGAAGTGAACCCCTCACTGGACATGGCCGAGTCAGACTTTCAGAACAATGTAATGCGGTGCAGATGCAGGTATGACGGAGGCAGAGTCTTCATGTATGGATGTCATACAGGTAAATGGTTCAGTTTAAGGATTTTTCAAATCTTATACCAAATCTTTCATATCAACCAAGACATGTCTGTAGTCTAAGTTTTTGCCCTTAGTTTAGAAATGGAGCAACAAAACATCCCCAAATATCCTGTCAAATCAGGACACAGTATGACTTGTGAGCTGCAGATATTTAATAAACTTCACCTTGTGGTAAAGCAACTTTTTACACAACATGGTCTATTTTCACAAACAGCTTCTGGAGCAGGAGCACTGATCTAGAATTATTTTTGTCATAAATAGACAGTCTAACCCAGAATGACTCACAGTAAGTCATACTGTGTCCTAAACAACATCCACAAGTCTGCTTTACCTTAATAAAGAACTGGATGTGGCTTGAGGATCATGAAAGAAGTGGGGGATGTATTACTTGAGGATGTATTTATGTAAACGATCCGTGTGATTACTGACCCTCGTGTTTACTAGGGCAGTAGGGATATTACCACTACATGATGTAGTTATTCTTCATATGGTACATCCTGAATTGGGATAAACTTGAGAAGAAAAATGGAACCAGCATCATACCACACAGACATTGCCTGGACAAGGCGGTCCCAAAAACCCTCTTGTGTCAGAGCAGGGCACTTGTGGGTGAAGTCACAGAGAGGCCAGCAATGCCAGGAGCTACAGAGTTTAGTAGCTGAGACTAAAATGAAATTGCACCAGCCAGCAATATCAAGAGCTCAGCATATAACTGGCCTGTGAGGGAGGGTGGATAGGTGATTAGAAATGAGACACTAATGAAGAAAAAACACTTCAAAGTATGTCTGGAGTCAGCCAGAAATCATAAGAGCAGCTCAGCTAAAATGTGGGTAACTTACACAGGCTGTTTCTCTGTCTTTTACCCAGTGATAGCTGGGATAATGTCCAGGCCCCACCACACACCCACACTAACCTGAAACCTGGTAGAATAAGAAAATCGACGAAGCTTTTTCTTATGCAAACCCAACACTACCAGTTCTTTAAAAACCACATTCCAACAGTGAGGTGTGGTTGTGGCAGCCGCATTGTTGGTGTATACTGTGTAAATGTACATTTTTAAACACAACATCAGATTTAATGTCTGCTTCTCCCATGCTTCTGCAGGCGATGCCTACAGTGCAGAGGTGGAAGATCTGTTCGAACACCAGCGTCAGATTTCTAACAATTTCCTCTAGTGGAGATCAGGAGAACTGGACAGCAAAGAACACAGAACTTTCTCTCCTTCATCCTGTCATACTACTCAAGAATGGGGAAGGGGAGGGGCATGAACAAGGCTAAAACTAATAGATTATAGGCTGTGGGGTTTCTGTTTTTCAATTAATATTGGGCGTGTTTTAAGCAGAGGACCAAGTTTACTTTGGGTGCTTCTCCCTCAGTACACATCTGTGTTCAGAATGAATGGAATACAGCAGTACAGATCCACTGGGTCTAACTAACTGTTCAGAAGAGCACTTATGATGGACAGAACAGGTGACACATGTAAGAGTATTAGACTGGGCCAGAGGGTGGGCATGAGATCAACAATAAAAACTTGACAGAAGGGTTTTTACACAGCAGGTAAAGCCTGGACAACACAAGCGCAACCTTAGAATTGTGAATGAGAGTGTTTGAGAGATTTTCTTGTGACTGACATTTTACCAATACTATCATGCTGATGTGGAAGAAAGCATGATTAGAAAATGAAAAAAAAAAAAAAAAACCTATCATAATTAATGTTAGAACCCAAAAATCTAAATCAAATTTCTGCATTTTCTTGCAGCCAGAGCTTCATAAAACATATTAAAACTGTTTAGATATTGAGGGTCTTTCCACATACTCAACTTTTTTCCCTTCAGTCCCCACCTTTAAGTTGCTGATTCCATTTTGCATCCACTATAGTGAACATTTCCATTTCGTTTATCAGTAGGGTTCTAATGCTGTGTTAATGGCTGAAATAAGTGACAGATCTCAAAGAAAAGCCTCTCTGCCCTGCACTTGAAGGAGCTGACATCTTGCTTCAGACAACTTTATGCATCATCAAATATCCCACTATTAATAAGGATTTAATGATTTAAAAAACACAAAATTCTATGTGACTAAGTGGTGCTTTGAGTAAACAGTTTTAGATACAACGTAATTGTTGCATTAATGCAGAGGGCCCAAATCTGGTCCTGAATATCCAGTGAAACTCAGGGTTAATAGTTCCCCTAAATCTGGTCCTGGAACTAAAAGCTAAAGAAATGAACAAAAGGTCATCACCCATTCAATCTCAATTTACCACCCAAACTGGAACAATGCTATGGAAATTTAGACTGAGAGCTATGCAAAAGAAATTATCATCACCTTGCGTAAAAGTCAATACCTGACAACCACAGTACTAGAGACAGCCACACAAAAACCAAATGAAAATTTTACCTTCTTTAGGGAATGTGAGAAGGCTCCAAAAAATTACAGATGCTCAGCTGCAGCTGTGTTGGTGCTACATTTTATTATTTGATAAATATTTATATGCTCCATCCTAGATGTATTGTCATGTACAGACTTAAATCAATCATGATTATATTCGGGTTTGGTCTGTTATTTATTTTTAAAAATCTGACCTCTCATTTTGATATTTTGTAACTGAAATTTGATCTAAAATTAATTTGAGATTTTTTTTCCCTTATACTTGAAAATAAACATGTTACGTCTAATATCGTCTCCTTGGGACACAATTTCAAGTAGCTGATGTGTAGAAAGGTCAGTCTGCATGGAGCTTCTGTTACTGCACATCAACAGACGAGATCATGAGAGAATTTAGTGTTTATCTCAATTCAAATAGGCTGGCAAACAGTATAGTATTATTTAGTGGTGTTAAAATATGGGCACTTTAAAAGGGGCCCTTAAGACCTTAAAAAAACATTTGTTGTGGTTCAAAGTTTGCATACGCTTGTAAAGAACATAATATCATGGCCCATCATGGCCCTTATTTCTAAAACTCAGATTTTTCTCTGATAGTGCTTGGAACATATAACTCTGTGACAAAAAATAACATTTATGAAGTTTGGTTCTTTCATAACTATTATGGATTCACAGAAAAAAAGTGATCACATCTGCTGAGTCAGAAATTTACATACAGCAGTGCTAATATTTGGTTACATGTCCCTTGAATCTTTGACCACTCCTGACAGAATTTGTGTGGTTCAATTTAATGGTTTCTGACATGGTTTTCTGGCAGCATTGTCCACATGTTCTCAATGGGGTTTAAGTCAGGACTTTCGAGCATAATACTACCACCACCATTCTTGATGGTAGTCATGGTGTTCTCAGGGTTAAAGGCCTCACCTTTTCTCCTCCAAACATATTGCTGGGCATTTTGGCCACAAAGCTTTGACCACAGAACTTTCCGCCAGAAGGTCTCTTTGTCCATGTGATCAGCAGCAAATTTTAGTCGAGCCTTAAGGTGCCACTTTTGAAGCAAGGGCTTCCTTCTTGCATGGCATCCTCTCAGTCCATGGAGATGCAAAACACGCTTGACTGTGGACAATGACGCCCATGGTTCAGCAGCTTCTAATTCTTGGCTGTTTGGTGGTTTTCGATCGACTCTTCACCCTCCTGACCAATTTTCTCTCAGCAGCTTCCTGATCATGGCAGTGACAAAACAGTGCCATGCACTTTATAAATACAATTGTTTCCACTGTTGCTCTTAAGAGGCCATGGTATGAAGCACTGACATCTTTATAAGTCACCAAAATTGTCAAGTCATATTGCTGTATGCATTTTTTTTTTTATCACAGATTTGATAAATTTTTTCTGTTAACCCATAATAGTCATAATAGAACCACACTCCATGAATGGAACAGATACTTCTTTGTCACAAAAAACAATCACTCAGATAATCAGAGTTGTAGAAATAACAGGAAACTCAAGAAAGCCATGATATTATCCTTTACAAGTATAGGTAATCTCTTGACCATAACTGCATATTAAATATTTGGAAACCACATATGCAAAATTTGAATCAATGTGTTTTATGAGGTCACAAATCCTATTTACACAAAGCTGCATATACAGTCTACAACTTGTGTAATCTATTTGTATTGAACCTGAAAAGAATGATCAACCCAGACTGATTTGTGAACGAAGCACAATATTGAGCAAGGTATCACAACGGAGGTCATTTACAGGTATCTTAAATCAGACTACAGAATTCTAATGGACACACTGTAAGATATGTACTCTTTAGAGGATTGTTACAGTCATTCAGAAGGGCCTGCAATGACATACATATGCTGCAAAAAGTCAAAGGCCGTAATTTTTATAACAAACATTAAATATGGGTGTAATTTCAATTGAGAAAATTTGACTAGACCCTTACCCTCTAGGATCCATAAAAAGTGCGAGGCACCTTTTAATGAACCGATTTGTCCTTAATAAGCACAAAACAAATCAGCAGTCCCCATGGACAAATTCGTTCATATACAGTGGTTCATTTTAATTTTGTATTGAAAAATAAGTTAAAGAAAAGTAACTTTAAAATGAAACGAACGTGAAAGATTAAACATTCCGATGCTTATCAGCAAGAGTGGAATTATATGTGCATATATATATATTTTTTTATTATTATTATTATTTTTAATTCTTCCAACATTTACACAATCACAAAAGCATTCCTTTAAATTAACCGCACATTGGCCTACCATGAAACCCTTACTCTTCCAGCTACAGGGGGTGAGGGGGATATATAGAAAAT
Source organism: Rhabdalestes septentrionalis (assembly GCA_037832545.1). NCBI lineage: Eukaryota > Metazoa > Chordata > Actinopteri > Characiformes > Alestidae > Rhabdalestes > Rhabdalestes septentrionalis. The sequence goes on along the minus strand of JBBMFX010000438.1, from coordinate 7,611 downwards.
GTAATTATACATTTACTTTCCCATACACATGCCCTAGTTCTGATGAGTTTTTAAAAAATCTAACCTGTACAGGATAGCATATGTTGGTTTTCACCTTGTGGATGGAATTATCAAAGAAGCAAAAATGTTGTTACTCTATTATACAGCACGGAGCAAATATAACCAGGGTAGGCCGAAAGAAGAAATGGTTACCAAGACAATTGGCACAGGATATTTTCCCCACCATGATTAGTACGTACAATCTTTGTAATACTGCGGAACATCTGATAAGTCATACATCATGATAAAACGCAGTGGTTCTCTCCCAATCATCAATCCAAACTAAGTGCAATTGAAGAAAGTGCAAATTAAAAATGTTCCAATAGTTAAATGTTCCTTTATTACCTAATAACCATAAGTAGAAAACTTAAAGGCTTTGATTTATTCAGTAAAAAGCAACCTGTTAAAATGTTCCAGCTCCAACCAGCCCTCAAATGGGTGGGGTAAGTGGGTGGGCGGGAGAAAGGGCAATCAGCTCAATAAATTTTATAAAAAAGGTTCAGGTAACCCCCCTGCCAAAGTTACAAAGCCAGTGCCAGTGTATTCCACTAGTGGCAAAATCACTGCCAAGCCTCTCAATTGATCAAAAGCGAGTTCACACTACAGAGTCTGCAATAAAAATGATGTACACTTGGCTCTGTAATCATGCAGCGTGGAGAATCACCGCAACGACAGTCTGTCAGTAACTTGTCATGCTAAATACCCTGCTCACTTAAAAGCGTTTTAATGGGATTTCACCAATGTTTCCACCAAACACTGACCACCCAAATGCTTCGACACCTGAGAGCTAGACACTACAGACAAAGAGGAAAGGAGAAATGAGCAAGAAGGAATGGAGTAAATTGGAAAGTGTTTGTAGAGGACAGGAATTACAACAGCATACAAAGCATTAACAATCAAGAAACAGAAAAAATATATTTTTGAAAAACATCTTGAGGACCACATAAATGTGAATCTAAGACTTTGCATGAGTCTCCTCTTCCCAGGAAACACATCAGCATGATGAGAGCGTGGACCAATAAAATAAATTTAAAAAAAATTATATTATATTTATATATCTTGGAAGTGCCAACCTGCATTCTACCCAGGTACACAGAGCAGTTTGTTTTCAAATCCTAACCCAGCATGGCACCCAGGCCATGCACTCATCAGGAGGAACAGGTTCTAAAAAGGGCTCCTTTTTGAAACAGAGCAGAGGTCGTCAATACTAATTTTTCTTCTTCACGTTGTTGTTTGAAGACAGTCTCTTTCGCTGCACAGGCAGAAGGGTCCTCAATGCCACTTTGCTCCTGGCAACCTCGAAAAGCTTGGAAAACACCTAGAAAAAGGAATTAATGCCAGTATGGAGTCAAGAAATTAGGGGACGGTAAAACAAAGCACGACATCCTAAGGTCAGTATTGTTACAATCTCACCTTTCTTGGAGTCCTCTGTTTAGCATAAAGTGAGAAGAAAATGTAAGAGATGAAGCAGGAAGAAACAGAAGAGAAATGAGAAGGCCACAATGACAAATGCCTCAGTTTCTAAAGTCAGGATGGTCTGCAGAAGCTGCCTAATGTTAGAGACATTTATGGTTTTTAGATGCTTATGAAAAATTTAAGGCACAACTGTAAAATTTTTGACCCACTTTTTTCCAATTATATAAATTACATATAAAAAGTTATCGGTTCTTATGGGAAAAAATATTTTAAAACCCCCACAAATGACTGATGTGAATTAATTTGTTTTGTGTAACACAAACAACTCTGAAATACTTTTACATTGTTTATATCTTAATTAAAGTAGGCGGTATAAAAAATCTAATAAAATTAGAGGACTGTAAAGTAATGTTTCCACTTCAGAGGAGTGTTGTTGGAAGTTAATTAAAATGGACAGACAGGAAATGAAGAATATTAAAGGTGAGTTATCTTAAAACATCTGATGCAGGATAACTGTGATGACTAATGTAAATCATAAACAGGGGAATGATTAATTACTTAATGAGCACTCCTAAACAACACATCACATAACTATAAATCAGAAAAAGGAAAAAGCAAAATTAGAGAAATGAGGGTCGAGTTAATCTGTAACATTCATACATGGCGTCTATTTTAAGCTGACTGTATGTCCATTTTCCTCTTTTAGCCCTTTCAAAGGTAGAGCAAAAGGCAAAAAAGAAAGGAATGGAAGCTCTGGAACACATACCTGTTCCCAGAGGGTTTCTGCCACCTGGTCGATGACGCTCCCCACCTCACGAAACTCCCCTGAGTATTTTACATATGCCCAGGTGCACAGCGACACCAAGGCCACACCCATTATGAGATTACAAAGAGTTGCCACAGAGTTTATACCAACGAAGCCAGTCACGAGCGAGACTATATACATCGCAAACATTACAGCAAAGAGAGTGGCTGGGGTCCGTGCTGCATAGAAAATGTTCTTTCCGTCATTGTGCTTGACGAAGTTGCCATAAGCCTCATCTATCTCCGCCTCCAGTTGCTCCTGGTATCTTCGGCAGAACTCCTCACCACCCATCTTTTTGACGGTGCGGAAGTGCCTTATGGAGTCTTGCTTCAGCTCCTTGTGGTTGCGCTCCAGATTGGCAGGAGCGATGTACGGCTTGTCTCCTCCACAAACCTGCAGGACAGAGCAGACGGGCGACATGAGACCCATTCACACTCTCAACACAGTAAAATAGAAACAGTTACTGTCAGTCACCTGCTGACTTGGCTAATGCTGGACCACAGAACATGGAAGCTTAGGTTGCATAATCAGTTTAGCATCACCAATTATTCTTAGGGGGAAGAAATGACAAGTTCACACTGTCATTTCAATCACCTATACCCTACACGGAACTGCACTGACTCTGTATATATAAAAAATCTTATTTAAAAGCCAGTTACTCTCAATTTTATGCATTTTTCTCTCAAGCATCTAAAGGACTGTTTTTTCAACCGGACGTCTATAGGGATAATAAACCCTTTAGGTTTATCCGTATACCTCTTCCATGCTTTTGTTGTAAATTTCTTTTGCTCCAGCTACTGCTGCGAGGTTGTTTGCCTCAGCTGTTGCCTACATGAATGTATAAGAGAACAGGACATTTACTACATATTACATTCAAGTTATTAAGAGCTCCATGCATAAACAAGTACAAGGACCAAGTTATATAGCTGGTTGACCACATGGTAGTGAAACCTACCTGTAACATAGACTTTGGGTGTGGCAGTTCTTCACCTTGGTAGATTTTCATGTAGGCCTGCAGCCAGAGAACAGTTAGAACATGCAAGTCTAAAAAGGCTCAGGGCAAAATGTCTCATAACAAAAAAAAAAAATCTTACTTTGAAATACTGTACAAGATCTCTACACATCACTTTGGAGCCCCCAATTTCTTTCTCCACCAAGTTCTCTGGGGCCAGCAACAATGGAATGAGACTCACAAGTTCCTTTTTAAAATCATTATCTATATCTGTGGGGATGGAAGATGGGGTAAAGAAAAACAACACCAAGTGCAATCTATTTAATAAGAATTGTGTCATAAATATCATGCATGTCAAAAATGTTCACATTGGTTCCCGAAAACCCAAATAGCCAAGTCTGTGAGGAGCATACCATCTAAGAAGCAGCAGTTACACCGTTGACAAGCTCTGCCAAAAATCATACGGACAAGGCCTGTTTCAGGTTCCTCACCACCAATCTCCCTCTAGGTGGCAGGCAAATCTTACCTTGCAACCTGCCGTCAAAGTAGGGATTAGTGGCCACTCTAAGGCCCGGATGAGGGAGCAGGAAGCATTTGATGTTGGAGAAGCAGGAGTGGATGTGTTTCCGGACGTTCTGCAGCTCCTCATGCTGGTTTTGTTTCACCTGGGAGTGCATTACTTTGATTAAAACAGAAAAACTAATATTTCAAAAACCACAATGTAAAACATTTCTCTCATACTGACATTCACTCAGTATTCTCTCGAGTGCTGACATCACTTAAGTGTGTTGTCGTCACTTGATAAACTGAAAAAGAAACAAAATAAAATCACACACTTGCAGTCTTTTCTCAAGGAACGTATTCCCTCCTTCCAGGCCATAAGCATGTTCATATGGGTAACTCCAGTCCCTTATGAGGAACATTAGGGACTAGAAAAGGTAGGAAAAAGCAAAATCCAACACAATACTTGTTACTTGCGCACAACATACTATAAAGGCTCACATAATAGACAATATTCATGTACAGTACTTGGCCATCAATTTCTTTATATTTTACTTTAAAAGTATATTTGTAAAATATGCTATTTCATGCCCGTCAAACTGCTACGCTTTGGCAGAGTAAATCAAATTAAAGAAATGGAAACAAAAGCTGCCTAAGGATACCTAGATAAAGGTGATCCATGCACTCAGCATTACTAGTATACTGATCATCACCTGATTATCTGGAATCATCTACACCAGTAGGATAAGGCATTTTGTTAGACATGCTTTTTATGCTTGAATGATTCATAAGTAGGTCACTGTGCGGCTTAACCCAAATCATTCCTTAGAAACTGGTCAGGTTCAGGGACTGGACTGAAAATGTGAGACTTTGAAAGTCCTTCAGGAAGCCTGGAGAACTGTATGAATGTTTCCCTGCCCAATATGCCAGATTCAGCCATTCAGGACCTTATTAACTAACGGCCTGAACCAGGTTTGCTAAATATGACAAATAATGTCCATAGTATGGGGTGATGAGGCCTGCATTCAACCATCTACAATTTGCTGACAATGAAAACAGCATACCTGGAATGGTTTTTGGTAGATTTCCTCCATGGCAAGTCTTCCGTACTCTGTGAAAAGCTATAAAAGACAATTAATAAAGAAATAAATAAGCAAACAGTTTGACAGACAACATGCATACAGACCTGATGGCTGGTACAACTCATAATAAGTAGTCATGTCTGGTGACTATGATTTAGCATGCATGCACAACTAGGATAAAAGCACATTGTGCTGTCAACATACACTACTCACAAAAAGTTGGGGATTATTTAGCTTCCGGTTGAAATGTCAGGATGAATCTAAAATGCACTATAATCTACACAGGTGAACTTAATATGACTTTCCCCTAAACATTTGCATGCACACGTCCAACTGTTCAATGTTTCAGTACTTTTATTTTTCTGAGGTTGTGTAAAAGGAGCTTATCAGCAAAATTCACAACAGGTGTTTGAAACGAAATTTATTGGTATTAATGGATCAATCAGAATTAGTTGTTAAACAGTCCTCCTCATCATGTTGTTCACATTTTGATATCATAAGACCAAGACGACAACTAACAATTGAAAAATAGTACTTCACCATCAGCTGGTCTCTGACAGAGGTGTCAAGTTGAGCTTAGAGTGTCAAGTGTCATTGGCAGGTTGCAACAGAGATACGGAGAGACTGGAAGAGTCACACCACACCCCACAGTGATGACTGCTTCATTGTGAGCAGTGCCGTGCAGTACCAAATGATGAATACTACTCAACTCTAGGCACACTTAAGGGAGGTGTGAGCCTCCCAAATATCACGGCTGCCCATTTGAAACCATTCAACCGTACATCACTGTGGTCTGCCTGCTAGACGACTCGCAAGGGTACCTGACCACACCATGAGGCACAGGATTCATTGTCTTGCAGGGGCCAGGGAGCATTTACGTTGGACAAGGGAACAGTGTGCCTCAGTGCTGTTCCCTGATGAAATTTAATTCACATTGAGCAGCAATGAGCGCGCTACATATCAACCATTATTGTCGCCAGACAAACCTTTAGTAGTGGTGTTACAGTGTGGGCAAATGTGTCGTCAATACAGAACTGCCCTACACTTTGGATTACTGGTGTTATTCATGTAGTATGTGCTAGTCACTGTACCATTCAGTCATTGTGCCCCTCCATGAACACAGGCCTAATTTCATGCTCCAGCTAGTAAAGGTTGCATCATTGGGGAACGGCTGCTGAAGATTGGGGTACCTCAAATAAGAGTAGCATGCACTTTCTCCAGACCTGAATCCCATAGAAAACGTATGGGATCAGCTGAATGGCCGTGTATATTATTGTAATCCTGCACCCCAGAACCTCAATGACCTGAGGGCCGCCTTTCAAGAAGAGTGGAATGCCATGCCTCAGCAGCCAAGAATTCGACTTTTGAACAGAATGAGACATCATTGTCGAGCTATAATTGCTGCTCAAGGGCACATGACATGTAATTGAGACATTTTTTGTTGAGTAAATGATTATGAAATAACTATATCTTGCTTCTACTTACATGATATCACTGTAGTGTAAAATTTTCTTTCATGAATTTCACCTGAAAGCCAAATATCCTAAACTTTTGAGAGTAGTGTATAATTATGTAAGCCATGCTGAAGCCAATAACCTTTAACAAGCTCCAACTGCATTGACTTAAAAGGACACGCGTTTTCAATGCATCATCTTTTCTGAATGGCATTTAAAACCCTGAACTATAACATATACCTCAAGCATATGAAAATAACCAAGATTAGTGATTTCAAGTACTTGAGGTTCAAAACCTGATCTGCACATTCAGGGTTCCCACCCTAAATCACACGTAAAATTCCCTGAGTTTTCAATGACCAAAAAGCAGAATTTCCATGACCTCACATATAAAGAAATGTCCAACATAACGTTTGGATGCAGAGCAGAAAGATAATTTAAGGGCGCTATAAAATTCAAAACTGCATTTACGTCACTGTTGTTGACTATGGGCAGCTTGGTGTGTTGAATGGACCATACCAAAACCTTAGCTCCATCTCGGACACCCTCTATATGCATGTTTTATCTAGAAATGACTAGAGTAAAATGGGCCATTCTGAACAAAGTAGCTCTATATGGTTTAAAGCTGCTTGATGTGGAAGATTGGAGGGGCACAGTGTCAGCAAGTTGAGACGAGGGGAATCTTTTCAGGGTCTTCATCTTCGCAACATGTTTTTTCCCAGTCGCATGGATCGTAGGTTCACGCTCTCCCATACTGGAAAGAAGTCTGACCAATTTCCATAATTTGCATTTTGCTTTTCTGTCACCAACACTTTGGGTGAGCCAGCCTTTAAATTGTTCATTTTTAAACAAACATCTTGAAATTTACCCTTGCCTGGCATGTTTCATTAGTAAGCGAGTGTAAGCACAAACGTCAACACAGACTATGCAAATTTTTTGCGTTCTAGAATGTAGCACAATTTTAAATTGGGAGAGGTTTTGAGCAAAACTAAAACACTTAACAGGAACAAAGTTGCTTAAATATTAGGAGTGTGACGAGATCTCATGGTACGAGATCTCGCGAGATCAGATTTGTCTCACGAGATGCGTCTTGGTCTCGCGAGACCCAAATTACGTCCTCTTCCCGTTCAAGGTTTCAGTAAATAGCAGTGCAAATGAGCCTGCGGTCATTGTTACTGAGGCAGTCAAAGAACATTAAGAGTGGCATAGATCCGTGGAACAAGCACTAATCCACATCAAACTTCACAGAGTTAAGAGTTAAAAGACGCAAAAATCGCCGTGTCCAATTACTTTTGTCCACCACGGACCTTACGAGCGGCAAAACTCCGAGGTGCACGCAGACACTTCCAACTGCAAGTTTTA
>JBBMFX010000429.1:0-13539 GCA_037832545.1 Rhabdalestes septentrionalis | reverse complement strand
AGAGGGAGGGAGGGGGGGGGAGAGAGAGAGAGAGAGAGAGGGAGGGGGAGAGAGAGAGAGAGAGAGGGAGAGAAAATCAAGGAGATGTGAGATCATGAAAACAAGACAGAGATAAAACAGTTTAGATGGTGAAAAATTGCAAGACGAGAGTGTTGATTATATACTTTTCCTTTATGAAGATGTGATTCAGGTGATCACTAATCAGTACCTCATGAAGCAGAATGAGGTGCTTTTTTAGGAATTTAACAGACAATGGCATGGAATGGTTGTCATACTCAGAGATGCTGATTTTTTTTTAAATGACAGTGGTGTCTTTCGTTTTTTAGCAGAGGCATATATATTTCACTTTATCTTCAATCTCTATGGATGATTTTACAGTTTTCCAGATAAACCAGTTAAGGTTATTAGTAATAATTAATGTTAAGACCACTGCAAAATCAGTGAATTCAAATCTGCCCGCTAAGACACAGTGTGCATCAAACTGAAAAAGTAATTTCCTCATTCAATTAAAAAATACAAAACCTGAGCCTACATAATAATCCACAGTCCACTGCCACTAAGCACCAAGCAACAGGGTTATTATATCTGTAAATACACCAATGTGCAATTTAAAAGAGGTTTGTCTTCAATAAAAGGAATGGTCTGCTGTCGGCACACTCTTGCTTAGGTCTGTTTTGAAAAAGTAATATTAAGATGCCACTAGCACACAAAGCAGTCATTGAACGCAAACTCCATTTAAACTTCAACAAATTACTCAAAAAACAATTTTTTAGACATGGAGAAGCTGCTTGATGGACAGGTCTGGCCTAATTTTGTCTCCAGCCCATCTGAGTGAGCCTGTCATGCCCAAAGCAGATTTTAGCACCACACTATTGTGAATGTAATGCCAAATTACAACATCCACACTAGCTGGGGAGCTGAACCCGAATACGGTATTCGGAAGGCACAAATAATTTTTCATTTCCAAATACGGTATTCGGACACCCGGTCACACGCTTGCATTCTGGAGTACATACTTGGAAAAACCCACACTGTCATGCACACTGTCAAAGAAAACAAATTAATGTAATGTAATTGTATCTCATGCTGCTTGAGTATTTGAGCGCATTAAGGAGTGGCCATGAAGAGAGTTGTTATAAACACTTTAGGCAAATGGCATCAAAACATTTGGCCTAGTGATCCATTCTCAGAGATACCCTGACAGCAGCATGTTAGCAAAAAAAGGATACACCATCACCCTCATATCAAGCTGCTGTGAACTGAACCTCTATGGAGACCTCTTCACAATGTTTAGTCATCTCTCTGAAAGACAATGTGTGTCTGCTCTCTGCCTTTATTCATTCACCATAGGATTACTCATCCCTGACATTTACTTCATCCCCCAGCACTGCTCACCACTTAACAGGATTCAAATTACTGTGACGATACCTAAATGCCCACAAGCAGCAGACAGAAATCCAGACAAACCACTGAATGTTTTTCAACCCTGCTACAAGATTTTGTCATTTTCGTATCTGTAGGTTTTCACAATTAGAAGGTTTTCGTTTTACTCAAACAGAACAGTCAGCATTCTGTGAAAGACAAAAAAAGGATCATGCCAAATAACGTCAACATTACAGAGATGTGCAAAAATTTTAATATTTTTTCCAAGGAACTGATCAAGACCCTCAGAGTAGATATTGCTATTCTGTAACTGCAGCTAGCTTCCATCGTGTTCTACCTAGGTTGGCTTCAACTAGGGACACAGCAATTCCAACTCATTTTCTGTTCCCACTGATGGCGGATGAGCACCTTCAGTTATTAGCCTAGGTAACTAATTTCTATGTAACTAGGATAGTGAAATAAGTATAGCACAAGCTTTGCTAGATCAAATACCTTTAAACAGATATCCACATTTTCCCCAATACATTCACATTTTCAAAGGAAATTTTAGCTGACTTGCCAGCAAGTTACATGCACTTGTCAGGCAATCCTGATTAAATTTGGCTTTTAGACCATCCAAGGTGGACTGTGAATAAACATCAGACAATAGATAAAGGAGAAAAAAATATTCTTTCAAACCGCAGTGCATGCCACAGGTCTAAACTTGTTTGATTATGAAGACTTTGTAGCATCTTACCATGATTTTGAGTTCATTTTAACCACAGCTCTAACATGTTTTTATGTTGTCACATGCCATGCACGATTTACAGTTTTACAAGGCTGCTCACAGGCATGTCCTTCTAGCTCTCCCTCATTGACATGTACATATACACGTAACCCACAGCTAGGACACTTTTTTATTAGAATTTACTCTGAAGAGCTCACATAATGTAGATGAGCCTGTTTATACCAGGGGTGTCCAATCTTTTTGTAAAAGGGCCACATTTTATAAAATAAAGATCCCTGGGTGCCAATAATTCCTTCTGACATTTTTAAACCATGAAAGTTACATGAAAATACATTGTTTTATAGCAAGTTTCATTGTCACGATTAGCATTATCTACCTTGCTTTCATATCTGGAGAATCAGATAACACTGAACAAACTGTACAGAATACCTTCAATTTAATAAATATCTCCCTTATGAACATTTTCAACAAGAGTTATAAATAATACATAGTGGTGTTTTTGCCCAAAACGAGTGCCACTCAAGTTCATTAGTGTGGTTTAGGTTTGCACTGTTTATAGAAACAGATGTCACCGTTTAAAACACTCATTTTAGATTGATTAGGAAACAGCTTACTTGCTGACACTAATTCTTTGGAGTCACAGAAATGAGTGGAGGGTTTGTGACTTGGATGCAGAGCCAGATAACACTAGAATGGTATTAAATTTTAAAGTTTTATTCTGACAGATCTAGCAAGCTAAACATAACAAATTTTAAGACTGAAGCTTAAGGACGTATGAAATCTGATTGCGGGCCGTAATTAGCCCAAGGGCCAAACTTTGGACACGCCTGGTTTAAACCATGTTCTCCATCTCCACTATGTCTGCTATGAAGTGACATAGCCAGCTCTGTGACAGTGTGAAACAACACAGAATTCACAAATCAAAGATGAGATTTGTTGCCAAATATTTGTATAATAGTTTTTGTGTTTTTAATTTATTTTATTGCTCTGAATCACATAATACATAAAAACACTAAAGGAACAAACAGGAAGTGTTGGCTAATGAAAACTGTAAATAATAAATGAAGAAGTGATTTCATTTGCTTTATTAACCAATTAGTCTAATAGGTGTCGATTGCCAATTCAAAAATATGCATGTTATACAGTGAAATGGAACACAAAGAACAAAAACTGAACACTATAAAGAAAAAAATCAGAAAACCACAAGACCAACAAAGTGCAGGGAAGTCAGGAATAAAGAAAGAAAAAAAAACACGAGACCAACTGTACAATAATTCAAGACAAGACAACACACAAAGTAAATAGGATCAGTAACAGTTCTTGAGTGACTGAATACAGTATTATGACATCCTTTATTTAAAAAAAAAAGGCAAACAAAGGCAAAGACTGAGGCTGACAGCAATAATTGTATGCAGAAATAACAGGATTAGAAAAAATGTAGGGATGCACCGGCCAATAAGCCAGAGGTTGTAAGGTGCCAATTTCCAGCCTGATTTGCCTGATTGGAATTAGTATTTTCAATTACAAACCAAATCACACGCACACACCCACATAACAGTTGGTAACATAGAGACAGGCTAAAAAGTCTTTGATTTGGACATTTTTAGTGTGAGTGAAGCAGATGTAAAATTTGCTATCTAAACAAATACAAATAAATAAACACCAATTTTATTTTTCACATGCATAGTCATACAAGTACAACACAGAATGAAATGATTTCTCTCCATATAACCCATTCACTAAGTGAAGCAGTAGACTGCTGCCAATGAGGCACCCAGGGAGCAGTGTGAGGGGATGGTACATTTGCTCAAGGGTACCTCAGCATTGACACAAGCAGTTGGGATTTGAACCCCAATCCTCTGATTGCAGGGCCAACACCCTACTGTTCAGTTTACACTGAACTCCTGCCCTGCTTGAATGTAAATACTGATATTACATATTGTACATGTACATATGTTTTCTTAGGCATGTGCTGTCATTTTCTTTGGTATAAGATGGGTAAATACATTAAATGAATACTTTAGTTTGATTTTTTAGTAATAACAGTAAAATGTACAGATAATCACCAATGATCTTTACAGTTCAATAATTCAGGAGGAGTCATATTTTAGTGACCCACCGTTAAAGCAGACACTGGATAGCGACTGAGCTCAACAGCCTTTTTTAAACTAATATACAACAATAAATATACAGGGCTTTAAGAAAAACATAACGAAAAACAAGAGAAACACTCAATATAGTTCATATTGTTCTTTGAGATAATACAATTAATATGACCAAAATATTTAATGAGTGGGCCATGGCAGGTTTGCTGTGCAGCTAGCTGTGAACGAGGGTCTGCTGTCCCAGTGAAACATCACTGATGTCATAGAAACTGCAAGGATAATTGTTGGGTATTTTATATACTTAGCACTCACATATTCACAACTTCACAATATTCAAATTCAGTTGGGTCAGTCTAGTAATAATTGCAGCAAGATATCATACATTACCCTGAAATGAAATCAAAAGGTAAACCCCTATTGTACTGTACAGTTTACACTGAACTTCTGCTGTGCTAGAATATAAAATACAGATATTTCCCTGCACCAAATGAACTTTAATTCATGCACATGCATGTTCTTTGTAGTAGTAATAAATAACGAAATGGTTTTGCTATTTTCAAACCTCCTGCCTCTGAGTAGAGCATCATTTCACTAAGACATACTACCAAGACGAACTTTATTTGTGCTACTATGCAAGTTTACTGTATTGTCAATAATACCTATTGTAAGTGTATAGTTACTACAAATACAGGTAATAAGAATAATATTAAGCAACATCATCAGCATCAAGTTAAAAATGCACAATCAGATAAAAAACCTTTCTTGTCTTTGTTTATTTGTGTAAATGATACAAGAGTCGCTTCTTCTCAGCAGAAGTTAAAAGTGAAACAAGCACTTTTGACTATAATAGAGGGGTAGACCAGACATACATCTGATGTACCTTCTGTGGAAGCATCAACAATACCTTGTCCTGACACAGCTGCATCCAAAAGGCCATACAGTCCCCTATTTCAGTGCATGAAGAAATACTGAAGGAGAATGCTGAAGGAGAATAACTGCTGACAAGAACTTCATCTGTACAGGTGGAGACCTACCGCAGAAATGCCCAGCAGCAAAGGAATATCGTTTCCCTGCACCTGCTTCACTTGCCAAAGAAATGCTTCAGTTTATGTAGAGAAATTTGCCACTAATGCTTAAATTGTGGCATATTGTTTATAATTTATTGCCAAGAAACAAGAATGTACTTAATGTATCATTATTTCAAAGAATGGCCACTCACTTAATACAAAATTGGAAATCAGAAAAATGCACAGAATTTAAATACGGTACTTTTTTACAGGGGACTTTTCTTTGTATATGAAAACAGATTAGTGTGTGCCATTTGTTTGGGAGATAAGAAGCAGTTGCACCCCATCTTTGCACACCACCTCGTCATTCCCGCTAATCAAACCCCCTACAGTTATGTCATCACATTGGTAATGTGCTGTAGATTGTGCAATGCTATGCAGAAGAGGGATGGTACTGAAGATGTTGCTCCTGATCCTGATTTACTGGGGTCTCCCAGCCTGGAAGTTCGGGATGTGGTTGCAGAAGGAGGATTTTGTCAGTCTCAGCTTTCCTATAGGATACTGATAAATAATGGTGGTGAATGCTGAACTGAATCTATGAACAGAATTCCATATAGGTATCTAGGAGGGTGAGGGTCAGTTTAAGGCTGATGGTGAAGGCATAACCTGTTGTGTTGTTGAAAGCATAATTACCTGCAGTCTTACATGCAACTTCCTTTCGTGGGGGTTACATTCCAAGAGCACCTGCATTGTGTGAAAAACTGCCTTGTTGTGTGTTTTTTGTTTTGTTTTGTTTTTTAAAGAAGCATAAAAATGTTATAATGTAAACCCTAAATTTGCCCCAAATATGCCCCCAAAACTCAGTTTAATACATTACCCAACACGAAAATATGAATATACACCCATACAGACAGTACTGTAATTAAGCATGGGCATTTTCTTTGCTATGTGCTGTTTTCTTTGGTATAAACAGGTAAATACAGTAATAAATTTGTACTTTTTTAGAAATAATAATGCACTAAAATGTAGGGGTAATTATAAATAATTTTGGGATCAATAATTTACTTTTCATCATGGGTATAAATTTACTGCTTCTTATTCAGTATTCTTCAGCAGGAGTACTTTGTTGTAGAGACCTGCTGGTTAAAAGGTCTCGCTTTCTTTTATTCTCTGAAAACCGTTTGCCTCACCAGCGCACTGTTCCTATACTTTTGTCTCGATGTTCCGAGTGGCATAGCTCTGCAGCATGACCAAGAGCATTTTAGATACATCCCCAGGAGACATTTCCAATCAGCACTCATTTGCATTTTTAACCCCATAGAAACCATGAGAGCTGGATCATTCTGTCTTTAAAAAACTGCACCATGCATGGGATCCAATTAAAATACATTTATACAGTAAAAGGTTGTTTGGAATTGTAGCTGAATTTACATTCATTTTTTTCTTAATCATTTCGAAGTAACATTACCATAAAAAAAATTATTTGCAGGTTCCACATTATCGCAGAGATTTCCACATAAAACAATCAGTTAGGTTCTCAGAATGGGTGTCACTGCCATACGATCTGTGGGGGAACAAATAATTTCATAATTATTTTTTTGCGAACCCGCAAATTTAACAAAAAATATTAGTTCACCTAGCGCCGTTTCAGGAAATAAGTCATTCCACTTAATCAATAGTAGAATATAAATACTGCTGGAATTCTGCTCAGGGTTTGCCTCACTGCAATTGAGGTAAATCGTCAATGCTGCACAAAACAGGCTATTCATATGGGCATCACCACTGTTCAATATAAAGGAGGACGTGTCCCCATCACATTTCATAATTACTCATTTGGACCTCCCAAATGTAACATAAAATATTAGTTGACTCAGTGTTGTCGATTCTTGAAACTTGAATCTTTCACAAAATAATCCATTCCACTTCAGCGATAGGAGAATGCACATAGCACTGTAAATCCGCTCCGGGTTTGTACCCAGACCCCCTAAAAGTACTGGGACACTGCATGCGCGCAGCAACCCATACATTTACCCATCCACCCACCCACCCATTTTATCACCTCAAAATGAAGCACAATACGAAGAAGCCAAAAACTGCACCCTCCACAAGCGCCCAGCCAGTCAAGTGGAAAGAAAAAGCCCTAAACACCAGCAGACTGATATTTTACAAGCATTTTCCGTATGACAAAAAGAATCGGCGGTAGATTGATAATACAAATGCCATTACCATACACCTGTGTAAGGATATGGTGCCGTACATTACAGTGGAGAAAAGCAGGTTTAGGAACATGATTAGGAAGGTTAGGATGGTTTAGGAACTCTTAAAAATGACTTTGAATATGTTTTGCACAATACATTTTCTTAAAATTGCATTGTATAAATATTTTTTAAATGTGTTTATTCTGCTGCAATGTATCTGGTATTTAGTACTTTCAGAAACAGTCATTTTGACACACACATACACACACATGTATATCTATGTATCTATCTATATATATAAGAAATGAATATATCGCAATATATATTGTTATAGCACATGCTTTATATTATAACATAATATAGATTTTAGGCCATATCTCCCAGCCCTAGCTCATATGGTTCTAGGATGCCCTGTGACACTACCACATAAGGGCAGGATTTCTTTTATATCCATTTATGGCAAAATCTCACAATAAAAGAGTGAGCTGCTTCCTAAAAGGGTTATCCTTAAAATAAATAACTCCATGATGGATGAGAAGTAATAGCCTTAACAAAAACATGTAAAAATATTACTGTAAAATATAAAATTATGTCAAATATTACTGTTACTTTAGGGGTGTTGACAAATTATAATTTGTCAACACCCCAAATGGAACGGGAGTGTCCTGTCACTCAAGGTCTGCTGATAGACGGATCAGAAAAAAGAGCGTGCAAGGGGGGAGAAAAAAGAGACAGGAAGTCTATGTGGGACCTGTTTAAAACCCAGCATCTAAAGGGTCGTGGAAAAGTGAAAACGTGCGCGTCCTCATCGGAGCCATCGGACTTGAACATCCCGTGGGGTAGTTAAGCCGGTGAGAAGCCGGTATTTTCTCTTTTGGCGAATTTGTGTTGTTCCTGGAAGACTTCTTTTTTTCTGGATTATTGGGTTTTTTGTTGCTGTGCTGGACATATTTTGCGGTGGATTACTTGCTGTTTTTTGTGGGGGGGTGTTTGCCTTCTTTTACTTTTGTTGTAGAGTTTCTATTTCGTGGTTTTGCGGTGTTGGAGAAGGGCTGCACTGTAAATACGCATTGTGGGTGCGCAGGGAGACGTCCGTGGGCGCGCAAGTATTGAGACTTTGGGACTTTGGGACTTTTTGGGACATTTGTGGGCTGGGGAAAGGAGTGTACGTGAGTTTTGGAAAAATATATATATAAAGGGTGAAAAACTGTTACATTTTGTTGACTGGTGTTTTCTTGCTGATAGTTTTCAGTCCGTTCTCGTGTTTTGGTGGTAATAATTCTTAGCAGATTGTTACAGCCCCACGACAACAGTGATGGCTTTTTTCAGTGCTTCATTTCCTTGGCAATCTCCAAGTATGCCTGGGTATAGCACTCTGTAAACTTAGCAGGAGCAGTTGGGAACTTCAATTCGGAGCATGTCTGCTGTAAGACCTGGCTGCATGCACTAATCAGAAAAATCTGGGAGTGCGTTTACACTACATTACATCATGGGGCAAGGCTTGCTCCCCAGTGACAATTGCCTAATTTCAAGCAAAACAAGACCACTACGCCTCTCTCACACTTTGTTCATCGCAAAATCAATATATACATAGTATACGGGTTGACACTGACTTTTTTTTTGTTTGTTTTTTTGCATGGTATGCACCAACTAATTGGTATGCACCAAAAAATAAATAAATTCTCAATTTGACCTGGGGCATGTTTAATTACACAAAAGTGTCAGAAACCAAACATCCCCAATAAACATTGTTTATTTCACATTATTAACTCCAATCCATTACTAACCATTTCAATCAATATTTGGTGTAATGGTAGAAAATTCACTTGTTCAGAATGAGGACCTCAAAATATGCATGTAAATGCATTTTATCCAAGAGTTTCCACTTCTCCCCAAATCACTCCTTCTTTCTATATTTTTCATTTCAATAATTATTTTCTGTACTGAGCTGGTCATGGCAAGCTCAAAAGCTGACCTGACGTCTGTCACACGAGTCACTGTCGTCCTAGTGGGTGCTGGCATTTTATTCTAGACTTTATTATGTTTTCTGCTGACAGTTTTGCCTGACACATATTTTGAGATGAAGACAACTGTATTTCACAATTTTCTGATGTAAATTACTTACTTGGAGGAACATGAATAGCAGCTTCCCCATTTCGATCATAATCAGAATCATCAGACTCAGAATTGACAGCAATATAGTCTCCTCAGACACATCCTCCTCTATTTCACTTTCATGATCAAAGATGAGTTCCAGAGCCTTCTGTGCAGTCATCTGTTTATTTATGCTACTCAATTTGTATAGCTCTGACAGAAACTAGATCATATGTAGCTGCAGATTGTAATGTTGGTAGAAACCCCTTGCAGAAAATCTTTATATGATTTGCTCCTCTCTTGATAAGTGACCACTCAGTGTGGGTGGATTTTGCCCACAGGAACAGAAAACCTGCATTCTCACAGATTAGGTCAATAGAATTGGTAGCGAGAGAGAGAGTGAGAGTGTTTGTTTGTGTGAGAGAGAGAGCATTTGGGGTAAATTAGGTCACACACTTGCAAAAAACAAATAGGGTTTCTCACATCTGATCCCTTTAACCTCCACTTTGAATACATGAATTGAAGCAATTGTAATTTTATTAGATGATTAACTTTTAAGCCTAGGACAAAAATCTTCATACGGAAATAAATCTTTTTTTAAAAATCAACATTTTTTTTCAATTTTTTACATTTACAGTGGGTCAATTTGACCTGCAATATAACACAGGGGTGACTGCTACTCCTCAATCCCAGATAGGGCCAGGAAGTTAAAATACATACTGCAAAAATAATACTCAAAATACTCACACCTTAATGTTGCATTAATTTGGATGAGAACATTGTATATCCATAAAACAGCCTCAGACTGAAAATGCATAAATCTTCCTCAGCATATGACAGGTAATCTACAAGGTCAGTATCTGTTAGCTGCTTGATAAGGCACCATTAACTAACTGTAGAGCTGTAGGTGTAATGCAGCACATTTTGCTATTTACAGATATAAGCAGCTGCATTGACTTTAACAAAGACAAATATTAAGCTGATCAGCAAACAAGTTTTCTTAAACATATAAATAAACAATTAGCTTTACATAGGAGAGAGGAGCACTTCTCTGACAGGAAAGCTCTAATGCTGAATCATATTCTCAGACTAGAGCATACAAACTTGGGTGACTGTGATTATTTAATGGCTTTTCACTGCCAGATTTTGAAAACTGACAAGGCTGGTCAAGAATATGCTTTAAGATACACAAACTTCAGATGTAACATGATTCCTTGTACAATTACAGCTGCCACAGCCCATAGATTTGCTGAAAACCTCCCAGTAATATTAATCTCCAGCAGCCCTAGACAACCTAACTGAATGCTTCAAGAGCTTGCTTTGATTCACACTATATTATGTCACACCTCTAAGATGCAAAAACATCAGACAGAAAAAGCTGTCTCCTTGGTATCATGATCAAATGTGTTTTAAAGCAAAATATACATAGGCATTAAGTGTAAATGGCGATTGACCAATTTGGAATCTTTCCACTCCACATGTAATAAGAGCCTTAGAGACTACAACAAAGCACTCACCATGGCATGCTCAGGCTATTTATCATCCTTCGCTGAAAAAAAAAAAAAACAGGTTTCTGTTTAGTGCAATTTCTAAACTAACTAGGAACCAGGGAGGTGCAGAGGCACAGGCACCTCAAAACGATAGTCGTGAGGATTTAATCTACTGTTTAAAAAATAAAGTTGAAATATAGCTGTCAGCAATTATTCTCACTTCAAAACCTTCTGCTTCTACAAGCCTGCTTAAAGAAGTCCTACCAGTAATTATCAGACTCCTCTTATGAGTGCTACTCACTTAGCACTGGTTATCTATCAAAAACTTTTACTATATCAGTTATTAAACCTCTAACATACCATTTATATCTACATTGTTAGAAAAATCATGGTCTAACAATTATGTTTTTTACAACATAAGAAATATATACATTAAACACAGTCATTCAGCCATTCCTGGATTTTTTCTGAGAAAAATGTTTTTCTCTGAAAACCGCCAAATTACATATAATTATGTATGCATTTTAGTGCTCAATTATTAAGAAAAATCTGATTTACTAATTTTGTTAAAAATATTCATTCAAATATAGATTCAGGTAAATTTAATACAAAATACAGCCGTATAAATTTTTTTAGAACTGTCAAGAGAACACAAAGCAAAGGCAAAATATACATATTTTGTCGTTCTCTCGTTTTTTGTTTCGTTCTTCTTAAAGCCCTAACATTCCGGCCAAACAGCATGCATAATTTAAGGCGTCTAGTAATGAACCTAAGCACCAGAAAAAGTTTAAAAAGTGCATGCACATTTCTTGCTTTTACACAAACCAGATAACACTGAAGTCCTTCTAGGTACAAAAGCTGTCAGGTCGAATTCTTGATCTCGCTGCTTCCTCAGCCTCTCCAGGATTAATTGTAAACAACCTCTGTGTCAATATCGATCAAGATCTTTCATTCGACACTCATGTAAATACCATTACTAATTTAGCTTTCCTTCATCTATTAAACATTGCTAAATTAAGAAGTGCATTATGTCTCCATGATGCAGAAAAAATATTCCACACATTTATAACCTCCAGACTTGATTATTGTAACAGCAATTTGTCAGGCTGCTCCAACAAACATAAACTCCTCCAGAATGCGGCAGCTAGAGTCCACATTAGAACCAGGAAATTCGAGGACATTAGCCCAATATTCTGCAAAATACATTGGCTTCCGATCAAATTACTACAAAATTCTACTAATGACATATAAAGCCTTAAATGGCCTAGCACCCAATTACTTTAGTTCATTTATCTCTTAATATGAACTCCTCGGTCACACATATCTCACAGTCATGACTACATACTTGTTCCCAGAATTATGAAAGCTTCATCAGGAGGAAGAGCGTTCTCAGAGGGCTTATCTGTCTATAATGTTGTTCATTAAAGCCCTGTCTTTTTATTTATCCTCATAAAGATGGTCATTCCTTTCTCTCTGGGTCAACTTGAGGAGGATGGGTTCCCCTTTTGAGTACTGAATACCTCCCGAGATTACTTCCTTCACCTGACGTAGATTTCCTCACATCTGTCACCTTTGGCTTACTCACTAGGGGCTCAGACCTGGACTTTGTAAAGCTAGCTTGTGACAACCTGGTTGTAAATAGTATTATGTAAATAAAATTGAATTTAATTGAATTCTTAGCTGTACCATATCTGTTAGCCATATATGGCCAATCTGCCACTATGTTCATTCATGAAGGCTGTTTTTTGTGGGCTACCTCAATGGAGGATCTGGATTCTGTGAAGATGCTTCATGAAATCTCGGTTGTAACAAGTGCTACGTAAATAAAACAGAATTGTATTGAATACCAGCATAGTACTGTAAGTAATTATTATGTTAGAGCAGAACTGGGTGAGTTATTAAAAAAAGGAGCAATTTCACTTAATGACCAACTTTGAGTCCTCATGGAGCCATGCCAAATTCAATACATGCTTACTGTCAAAGCCTATACATTTGTATAACAGTTAGCTGCAATGAAATTTAGATATAAAGTACAGACAGTACAGTATAAAATATGTGGTATCACACAAAATTGGCAAGCCTTCGCTCCCATCACATGCATTAATCAGCTTTGTGTGCCAATGTCCCTGTTGCTGGTTCAATGCTGATCCTTTATTGAACCACTTTTGATAGGTATTAATCACTGCACACCAGGAAGAGCTCATTAAACCTGTCATTTTGAAGGTGTTCTGACCCTGTTATCTAACTATCACATTTTGCCCCAACATTGCTTCGATCCTCAAAATTGTACACTTTTTAAGAACAATCAGTTTCAAGAACTACATTAGTTGCTTCCTAATATCCCAACCATTTTAAGGAGATAAATAATGGTATTTTATCTGGTCAGTGGTTTAACATTATGGGCAATATTACCTGAAGCTTTGTCACTCTTTTTGTAAGAGGCGCAGATGCTTATACAATTATTATTATTATTATTATTATTATTATTATTATTATTATTATTATTATTATTATTATTATTATTATTATGAAGAA
>JBBMFX010000418.1:0-13539 GCA_037832545.1 Rhabdalestes septentrionalis | reverse complement strand
TGTGTGAGAGTGTGTGCGAGTGTGTGAGTGTGTGAGTGTGGGAGTGTGTGAGTGTGTGTGAGTGTGAGTGTGAGTGTGAGTGTGAGTGTGAGTGTGAGTGTGAGTGTGAGTGTGAGAGTGTGTGTGTATGACGGATATAGTGTATCTGTGTAATCAATTGGAATGTGTTCTTTTAGCAGCATCTCTGGCACTGGGTCAGACCCAGAGCTTCAAAAAGTGTGTAAGAGCAACATAAAAGACGCAGCTTCAGGAGGGGAGCAAGTCATCGCAGTGAGTATAACTTCATAATACATTTAAATAGAGAGAAACAGGATTACATATTAGGGCAGTGGTCCCCAAACTATCCACATTTGACCCGGCCCCCTGAACAAAAATGCGCCCACAGAACACTGGGGTGTAGTGGGCCTGCCCGACTGAATCACTGGAAATGTTTCCTCATGTAAATAAAGCTTATTTAATTTGAGTTGTGAACCACGCTGAAAATAAATGTTGCTATTACGACCTCACTTTGCCCAGAACGTGAACGTGACCCACCCCTGCGATCGTCACACAAACAGACCCTGGCCCCCCATCAGAGAAGGGAAATGTTTTGTGGCCCTCACTGGAAAATGTTTGGGGACTCCTGGCTTAGGGCTTGCATCCACTGCAGTTTGTGAGCTTTTACATGAGGTTGTCCATAAAATGTTTCATTCCAGCTCATTCCTAGTGAAATCGACTCAAGTAGTTTATTTTTGCCTTGCCTTCCGTGTACCATAGATTGGCCTTCTAATGTCCTTGTAAGATGCACACATTTAACGTTTTGTCTGGCCCAGTATTTGTGTGGATATTTATTTGATGTATTGAAAGTGAGGGTGACCATTCTGTCAAGCATGAACACACCATAGCACCCAGTGTGAACAGTTAGAATTGTGTAATATTTGGAAACTTTGCCTTTTATATTTCCAATCAAAAAACCCCCCAGAAAAAATATTGTTCTAAAATTTTTGACTGGTAATGGATAGTGTCTGACAAAAGTCTTGCCGCTTAACCAATTTGTAGGAACAATAAATTATAACTTGACTCATAGGTAATCTGTAGGAATCAGAAATGGCTTATAAGAAATGCAAAGCCACCTAGAATATTCTTATTATACGAAAATAAAGTTTTACATCATTCATTGATTTGCATTATTTAATTAGTACAGAAAGGTCTTATCATATACAAAAATACTTTATTTAGAATACACACATGCTACAATAACATCAGAACATCCCTCAGGTCATGGTGACTTGGTGTGTATGACTTCTATGTGCTTGATGGACCGCATCCATGTCTGACTGAAATATCTTGTTAATGAAGTGATTTGAAATGGCAAAGAAAGCAGTCTTGCAGGACTCCCAGAGTTCGTCAAGATTATTTGGTTTCATCTTCCATGCCTACTCCTTCATCTTGCCCCAGACCAACTTAATAATACAAGTGTTATGGAATTTAAAAAGCTGTGAAAATGTTTGAGTATCATTTTGCACCCAGTTATAAATGTGAAAGCCCTTGGTATTAAATTGATAATTTTTTGTAACAGTTGATTAATTTGAAATAAAGTTGTATGCATTTTAAGTTACTATGTTCTTATGTGTCAATGACTGGTACCTTTATTAGCCAGAAATGGGGCAAATACTGCAGGAGACCCGTAGAAACCTGCATGGACCCAAGATTAACCCAGAAAACAGTAAAGCTTAGTGGAGGATATATCATGGTTTGGTGTCTGGTCACATAAAGAAATTGTACCTTAAAAAGGAATATAACTTTATTTCTAATCAATACATTGTTACAACAAATGGATCAATTTAATGCAGAGTGTAGAAGCTAAAAATGAAACAAATGCCTAATCTAACATTATTTTTTAAAATCAGCTGCAGTCAGGGAGAGTTTAATCTTTTACTACTTTATTTACATAAAGAAGCGTGGTCCAGGAGAGAGCCAGCAGGCCAAGCCACATCTCTCTGACTTTCAAAGATTTCCGGTCACTCATACCACTTTCAGAGTAACACCTTCTGCTTACATCACATCATTTCTTCTCAGGAGCAAATGGGTGATGAGCGGGGATGTTCAAGTCTTTCAGTTTTTTGGATGTCTACCCCTCCCTCTCAGATAACACCAATTTTTTTTTAGGACAGAGTAGTTTCCTACCCTACATCTGTTTCCCATGGTCTGATTGACATGTCCTCATCCTTCTTAACAGACCCTTGTGTTTAGTTAAACCTCTCAAGGCATGTTTATTGCTTTAGTGCCTTAAGGTATGTCCTGTGCCTATCCTGGTTCAGATCACAAAGCCCCCTAAGTAACAGATGCTGACCAAGAAACGGTTCCTATGACCATTGGCTGGTCAGAAGTAATAGTAAATAAAATACTTAATTTAACCTTTAATATATTCCCATTCACTTTTAACCTTTAATGTTTTTTTTTAATCTTACTAGAGCTTGCATATTAATAACTGTGTGCAAAATGAAAGTCAAAGAGTACCCTGATGTTCACAGCTTCTATAACACCTGCATTAATGAGAATGACTGGGATAAGATGAAGGAGGGAGCTTGGAAGTTAACAAATAATTACATTTTTGCTGTATGTTGCTCTATTATATTTGGTACTGTATATATTTTGAATCACAGGAAGTTTTTAAAATCCATGTTTTAAAATTGAACACAAATTTAACAATGGTTGCACTGTTCTGTGCCACCTTCAGAATGCGATCTCTAACAATTTGAAACCTTTCCTTATTTCCTTATATGGACTGTATGGGCAGGTAAGGGGATTGTATGCTTTGAAACTTGGAATGTTGACCGTTTTTCTTGTGTGTTTGCTGTGATATGTATGTTAAAGATTTCTATAATGAGATGTGAAATGCATGTTTTACACTGTAGGACAAAAGCCTGAATTCATTTGGAGCAGTGACTTGCAACGTGTGTGGTATGCTCTACACTCCTACCACAGAGGATGAAACTCAGCACCTGCTGTTCCACAACCAATTCATCAGTGCTGTCAGATATGTGGTATGATTTCTGTTTACCTATGCGGGTTTTAAGATAGTTCACACTAATGCTTTTTGGATAAGATACATTTAAATGAGGAAGGAGGAGCAGGACCCTATAGTTTCATTCTATGTGGACGTGATTGTATGATGCTTGATGGGAAACACCGTAGTGATTCCAATGACAGGATTCATTAATTGTGTATTTAGGCCAGATAAATGAAAGAAATTACAATATACACTACAGATCAGAAGTTTGGGCCCACCCTCTGATAAAAATGGAAATGCTGCTCATTCAAAATATAATTACAATAAAATATAAAATACAATATACAAATATAATGGACTCCTTTTTCTGTATTTGTAGTCAATAGCAGGACATTATTTAGCCTAAAAATTGTGCCAAATTTATATCTAGTTTAAAGAAAAGCACACAATCTTATGTCTTTTGGCCTCCACAATCCCCACATCTTTCTTCCTGGCATGGATTAAGCTGGACAAAAAAGTTTGGATTGAGGATCCATGACTGAATGAGGCAGAACTGTTGTCATGCTTGTAAATGTGATGCGATTGTGTTTATTTTTGATGGAACTCATACATAAGCTTTCACATCCATTAGATAGCGTGTATAGTGTATATTGTTACATAACATTTGTATTTCAAATGTAATAATTTTTTTTTTCATTTTTGCCGCCCTTTCAGTGTCCTCGTGGCCAAAAATGGCCACCAACAGATTAAGTCTGTTATTTTTATTATATTTATGCTTTTTTTCTATTTTTACTGCATAAAGTGTTTAATATCAGTACTTGTCATAAGGATAAATTTTCAATTCTTTATTTTTTAATCCTTCAAATACCAATTTGTTTGCACTATGCACTTAGACTGTACTATTAGTAACACAAGAAAATCCAGCAGCATTGAGAATATAGGAAATTTACACTTTTGAGGTTGTTTTCTGAGATATGTAACTGAATAACAACACTGATTATTATGCATTGTTTATATTTTTTGCAGGGAAAGCAAAGGTGATAAATATCACACTCAGCGTCCTCGTGGACAAAAATGGCCACCTTCTGTTTACACTCCCAAAATGATATAAAATTAAAATATTTTTCAACTTTCACCAACGTGATTTCTTAAATTAGCATCAGTCATTGTCATGAAAAGCAAAAATTCATTCAAATTAAGAATTTTAGGCACTGACTGCACCTGCATAAACTCCATTACAGATTGACAAACAGTGCCGAAGTTTGTTGTTGAATAAAAATATCATGATTTACGATATGTATATATGTTGATACCTTGAAATTTCCTCCTGAACATTGTATAAATGCTAAAATAAGCCCTTTATTTTTTTTTTTACGGAGTTGAAGTTAAAAATTTAAAGATTTAATGAGTTAATGATGCCTCAAAATTGTTACAGGGGTGGAAGAAGGAGAGGATTTTAGGGGAATACCCAGATGGCAAGATCATACTTGTCCTCCCAGACGACCCCAAGTACGCACTGAAAAAGGTACTGTTCACCCAGTTAGAGTGCTCCATTGCAATTTACATATTGTTGCCTTATGTGTGTGTGTGTGTGTGTGTGTGTGTCGTGCGCTCACTCACTCACTCACTCTCAGGTGGAAGAGATTAGGGAAATGGTGGACAATGACTTGGGCTTCCAGCAAGTTGAGACCAAGATCCCCTCCCAGACCAAAACTTTTCTCTTCATTTCAAATGACAAGAAGGTTGCTGGGTGCCTCATTGCTGAGCACATTCACGAGGTGAAATGGATTATTAAAACCTGGATACGTTTATATCAACTACTAGTAATTGTATTTGTTCGTTTTTAACCTGTTCTTTTAGAAATAATAATTTAAAATGGACAAACTTTAATGTTAATTTAGCCCATTATAATATGACAAGAACAAGACTTTACTTTTGATTGTTACTGAAGTGTACTTATTTTTTTTATTGATTTACATGTGTAGGGCTACAGGGTGATAGTGGAACCTGTGCCAGAAGGCTCAGAGGGCGAGAAAGTAATGTTTGAACGGCAGAGGGCATGGTGCTGCTCTACGATTCCAGAGCCAGCTGTCTGTGGAATCAGTCGCATCTGGGTCTTCAGCATGATGAGGCGAAAAGGCATTGCATCACGTATGATAGAGTGCCTCAGGTAAACATATCCGTATTGTGAGATAATGGTAATCTTTGAAAATTAATATTATAATTAATGACTAATTAATACATTTGTAAATTATTTTCATGTGCCTAAATAACTGTAAATTATTTTCATGTGAATTTTCATGTGCCTAAATTCAGATTCTTACAAAGGGATGCTGTGGAGATAGGGCTGGACAATATGACCTAAGAATAATATCTTCATATTTTTAAGAAATATCGTGATACACGATATGTATATATGCTGATATCTTTCCTCCTAAACACTGTAAAAAAAAGCTAAAATAAGCCCTTTATTGCATAAAATAACAAATCTAATTTTAAAAAATCTAATTTACAATGTTCTTGTGAATAACAGTCATACAGCAATCAAAAATATGAAATAACATGCTGAGGAAAATTTTCAAATGCTTCAGCAAGAACAACTATAGAACGATCTATAACGTGGCATTTAAGACAGTGTACATGCAAGACATCTCGGGCCTAATTAAAATAATAAACTCATATACCTCACTTCAGTTTATTTGACAAATAGCTTGTATGACAATCTTATGGCCACATCTGCCTCACACTCCTAATATGTATTATTTTTTTAATTATAAAAGTAATATTTAAATCTCACACAGATTTTAAACGTTGACCAAATATTTACAGGCAATATATGCTTTGCATATTTTGCTACATTTTTGCATGAAACAATAAAATACCCACACAATATTTTAATGAAAAATAATGAAATTCTTAAGTTTTTATACCCATGTGTCAAATTATGAAGCTGTTTTAATTATTTGTTTACTGTTAATAAAACTACAATATAAAATATTATTATTAGGGGGAGTCAAACCTAAACAAATACCAACAACAATGTGCAGCCGATGGCTTAAACACTCTAGTCTTATCCGTTGATTCAGGATCACAGCTTTGACTATATTGCCCACATTATCCAGCATAATGCACAGTAGATGAGACTCTGACAAGCTCTGTGAGAGCGTCTTTCACAGCTAGTGGTGTTCAGAACTGCACTGGTTTTTGTTGAGAAATGTGAATGTGTAATGCTTTGACAATGGATAGTAACAGCTGTTGTGGCAAAACGTATATAAATATTTTAAAGGATGGCATTTATGGTTCAATTATTTTGCAAATGAGCTCTTCGAAGTGATAAATCAGAGCTGATGGGCAAGTCGAGCAGCAAAGTTGTTCATAGCAGAAGTCATTTATTAGAAATAAATGCAATGAGTATATTGATACATTCTTCATTATTAGATTTTCCTAATCTTTGAAAAGCTTAGTTTGTCTGCATGATGCTAAATGTTGTTGTAGTGTCGAATATTCACCAGATGTGCTGCTCAATAAGGAAGCAGTTGCATTTGTGCTTAGTGTCAAATACGAGGTATTCCTGAATATTTAGTCAACTGATTGCTGGTGTATCCACACTTGAAACAGTGGACATTACAATTAGTACAGTTTTCATCTTTTCTCGTTAAATTAAACAATGCTTAACACACAATTATTATTAGCAGTATCTAGATCATCGCTGAAAAATCTTGGTCAACCGCTAGTTCTTGGATTATTTATTTAATAACTTTAAAATTCTTCAGTGTAATCAACAAAGTGCATACATCAGTTGCACTCAACTTAATTACTGCCATCAAGACAGACTGATATTTGAAAAATATCAAACTAAATTTTAGCAATTACATCCAGCACAGACTACAAAGTGAAAATTAATTTCAAACAAATTCAATTCCTTGAAAATTAAAAATAAGAATATGGGATCTTATATTTTATATCCTAATCCATAGGGTATCTCCCATTTAATGTGAGCAGACTGATGTAGCCATCTAACTTTGTCTTCCAGTAAAACTGTAACAACACTTGCCTTCCTATGTAATGTATGAGAGTAATGCTTATTTTCCTCTGTTTCAGGAACAATTTTATTTATGGGTCGCATTTGAGCAAAGATGAGATCGCATTCTCCGACCCCACGCCTGATGGCAAGCTTTTTGCTACTCATTACTGTGGCACCTCAAAGTTTCTGGTTTATAACTTCGTCAGTGGGACACGTCTGACTTGACAAAAGGCACAACACTTCCACAACATCCCCCAAAAATGATGGTTTAAGAGGAATGATTTAAATCAAGCCAGTATTAAATCAAAACATCAGATGGAGTCCAAAAAAGAGCTGCATTCTATGAAGATTCCGGACTTTTACTGATGAGGCATGGACCCATATTTAACAGATTTCTTAAAATAAGAAGGTTGATCTAAGATCAGTTCTTACATTTTATATCCTAATGGATATAGTGTGTGTATATATTAAAAAATAAGAGAGGACCTAATCATAGATCTGTAGTAATATGTACTAATTAATTACCATGTTTTTAAGTGATGGAGATTTTATATTCTCTCTCAGAGTGGAGACTGCAGTTATCACAAGTACTCCAACAAACCCAAATGACATTTAAATTTGCATTGAATCAAACTCCTTGGTAATATATCGTTTTTTTGTGAAATATATTTATGCTGGTTTCTCAGGTGAGTTTGAAGTATGTTTTAGGATGTTCCATGTCAAGAGCAAAATAATGTCTATAGTTTGTCAAACAATCAATGTTAATCCTCAACATAGTGGGGACAAATACATAAACTCTACTATTGCAAGCAAGTCTCCCTCCTGAGGTACTCTTATAACAGATATTCTTTTTAATCTCAGGTTAAAAGGTGTAATTGTTTTAATCTTTTAAAGCTAGAGTTTTCTAAGCATTTAAGCATATGTAAAAGGTGTTTATGGTAAATGCTTTTAATACATTTAATTTGGTCCTCTAAGTTTCCCTTTAATATAATTTTAACACAATTTCAATGGTTCACAGAGCTGTTTTCCCTATGTGATGACATTTTGAACATTGCAGGGGTTTATATGCATGGCATTGACAGCAATATACACCATTTAGTTTTTTTCTTCTACAGTCAGCAATCAAGCCATTGAAGTTTCAGCAACACTGTTTCATATTGATATAGGTAGGTAGATTGTTTCAGTGTGTTTTAATTATATTAATTTACTGCTGAAGGAGCTCTCTTTTTACAAATATTAGATTTTTTTTTTTACATTTACAAAGATTAAGTGTGATGGAAAAACATCCGAAAGGAGATTTAGCACTTGATGCCATAATTCACATGATGATCTGCAACATAGTTAACCCTCCAATCACAGCATAATCCAGTTATTTAATTAGCATCTCTTTGCGCTAACAGTAGAATATGGCTAAAAGTACATTGAATGTCAGCGGTGTATAGCCCTGGTGAAGTTGGGAATGAAATGGAATTGTCACAGAAAAAAGTGCCTTTGGGATCAGCGGGATCGTCCATGATGTATCAAAAGAAATTAAATCACGATGCTGCATGGTAGGATCATTTAAAAGTGTAGCGAACTTAATATCAGCCATGAAATATTTGTCAAAGAAATGGAAATCATAAATACTGCAATCTAACAAAAAAACAATGGACTACATTGTCATGCAGTTAATTACATTTATTGGCAGTTGTGCTTAAAAGGATATGAAAAAATGTCAGTTTGGCCTTCAAGATAAACTTGCTCCAAAAGAAAAAATTTCCCTTACACAAAATCCCCTTCACAAATAAAACATGTAGTGTACTTTAAGCTAGTCTTCAAGTTTTCTTGGTCATCTGGGATTTTTGGTAGTTGTTTGGGTAGTTTCCATTTTGACAAAAAATGTAGTATGACAAATTGACTCTGGAATTTGAAACCATTGGGCGATAAACCAATACTAAAAATGTTTTTGTGTTGTTAAAAATGTGTGGCCCACCACTCATGTCAGAAATATAGTATGAAGGTGTTTGTTATATGGTTGCATCGGTGGTGGTGCAAAAACATTAATGCTTTTTGTTGACTAAGCTTCTCTCTCGATATACCTACTTTGAATTCATATGCAGCTCCTTACTACATAGGTGCAATTTGTAGTTTACAAATGCAGACTAGCCCAGACTATGTTGCATTTGCTCAGCTTTAATCACCAATATTTTCCAGTAAGTATTTCAAGACCATGTTTGACACTCATGAATTAAAGTTTATGAAATTGTGAAATGAACATTAAGCAATATTTTTATTCAAGACAAACACATTCAAGTTTGTTAAAATAGTACATTTTGCAGGACCATCATTTTTCCGGTTACACATTTTAATCTAAATAAACCAAGACTGTTAAAGAGTTTAGAGCTACTGTTTTTGATGTCCCAAACAATCTCAGATTAATCTTTCAGTTATTTGCCCTTCTTGAATTTGCCTGGTGTTGAGCTTGTCTTCTGTTTCTTCTTAGCTGAACCTTTTATTTCTGGCTCCTATATTTACATGCAAAAGAAGGGGTAAATTAATTGTACATTTTAGTCCATAACAGTAAAGAAACAAGATTGAGTTCTGACAGCTTTTGTTGAATACCAGCATTTCTCATAGAATCATGCTCACTTCAAAAATACCTTTTTCAAAGGCACTGCACACCAACAGTTACTATGTAACACACTGGGGTGTGTATCCAAAAGGCATGTATTCACTTACATTTATATTCATCAGAAAAAGGGGCTGGATTAAATGGAATATAACTGAGAGGTAGTAAACTGAGAACAGGCTCAGACTTTCCTAAATGTAATGATATGAGGAAAGCCTGAGAATAGGACCCAAGCAACACTGTCACACCAAAACACTTTACAAGTTAGAAATTCTAGTAGCTCAGTTTTGTGCCCCGAAGTAAAATGAGACGCACTTAATTTTCCACAAAATCAGCCCAAGTTAAACTTTTTGATTTTTTTAAAATATACATCAACAGTTGATTTATAATTTATATACATCATACAAAATTTTTAAGCCGTATAAATCATTATTAAAAACTATTCTGAAAATTACACTGTTACGTTGTCACTACTTATATTATTCATTGGCATAAATGATCAATGAGGGTAAAGGCCACAGTAAAGTGAAACAAGTATCTTGTAAACATAGGTCCTTAATGAACATGTTAACAGATATCAAAACATAAGTAATCATTATATACACTATTTATATACACAGTTGTTATAAATTTACATACCCTGGCAGAATTTGAATTCTTAATTTTTCAGAGAATATGAGTTATAACAAACCTTTCGTTCGCTCATGTTTGGTGGTTGGCTGAAGAAATGTCATAACTGTGTTTACTCTTTATACATCATAATCAACACAAACTACCCAAATGACCCTGATCCAAAGTTTACATACCCTGGAGATTTGGCCTGTTAACATGCACACAACTTGACACAAATGGGTTTGAATGGCTATTAAAGGTAACCATCTTCACCAGTGATCGGTTTGCTTGTAATTAGAGGGTGTGTATAAAAGGTCAATGAGTTTCTGCACCCCTGACAGACCCTTGCATCTTTCATCCAGTGCTGCACTTATGTTTTTGGGCCCCTTAATGGGGAAAAGCAAAAAAAATTGTCAAAGGATCTGTGGGAAATAATACAGGAAAGGGATAACTAAAATAATCAAAGGAACTAAGAATACTAATCAGCAATGTTCAAACGAATTAGGAAGTGGAAATTAGGGGTTCTGTTAAACCAAACCACGGTCACGTAGACCAAGTAAAATTTCAGCCACAACTCCCTGGAAAATTGTTTGTGATGCAAAGAAAAACCCACAAATAAGGTGAAATACAGGACTCTGAAAATATGTTGAGTGGCTGTTTCAAGATGCACAATGAAGAGGCACCTGAAGAAAAATGGGCTGCATGGCCCAGTTGCCAGAAAAAAAGCCATTACTATGCAAATGCCCCCACTTACAATATGCCAAAAATCACAGATACGAGCCTCAAACCTTCTGGCACAAAGCAATTTTGAGAGATTTAACTTAAAATTGGCCACAACCATAAAGACTACATATGGAGAAGAGTCAACAAGGCCCATGATGATACTTGCCTCTGGACCATGAGGTCCTGGGTTCAAATCCTACCTCCAGCACCACCCTGAGCAAGACCCTTAACCCCAAGTTGCTCCAGGGAGACTGTCCCCTGTAGTTAGGGAATGAAAGTCGCTTTGGATAAAGGCGTCTGCTAAATGCCATAAATGTAAATGATGAAATGTAAACCATTCCTACTATGAAACACGGTGGTGGATCGCTGGTGTTTTGGGGATGTGTGAGCTGCAAAGGAAATGGTCAGAAATGACTGCAGTTAGTTATCAAAAATTAACTGGTGGAAAATTTTCTCTCATCATCCCAGAATTTGCGCATGGGACGTACTTGGACATTCCAACATGACAATGATCCAAAACACGAGGTCGACCTGTCATTGGCTACAGCAAAATAAAGTGCAAGTTCTGGAGTGGCCATCTCAGTCTCCTGGGGTCAATTTCATTGAGCCACTCTAGGGAGACCTCAATAATTTACAAAATGTAAGGATCTGAGAAACTACAACATGTCCAGAATTGGCTGGCTACACCATTATGTCTCCAGAACAGGAAGTCTTGTGGAGTGTTCCTGATATGCAATGGTTAATATCTAATAAAGCACATTAACGCTAGCGATGAGAGAGAGGTGTCAGAAAACACTGCATTGCAGCTCACAGAAAGCGGTGTATGGGGCTGCATGGTTGTAGATTAGAGCCCTGCACTCCTGCTGAAATTATGCCTGTTACTGCCAGCTCCCACAGAATTTCTGAACATTACCTCCTGCAGAATTTCTGATAATTCCCCTCTGCCCTGGAAAGTACATTTTAAAAAAGTAAAAAAAGGTTTGAAAGTATATTTTTAAAGTAAAAAAACTATTCACGTTTAGTTATTGTAAGTTAGAGACGTGTACTGGCTCTTTTCACAAAGAATGTAAAACACGAAGAGAGCCACAAAAAGTGCCCTCGAGACCAGCTGGAAGTTCTAATTCGTGTAGTGTATAGTGCTGGAGATTAATGTTTTGTGGTAATCTTCCCTCCACATATCTGCTGTTATAGCACATCCTAATTTTTCAGTTATATGTTTTTCTCCCCTGACACAGATGCCTGTGCCTCTTGGGCTTTTCTCAGCATGCCCTGATACAGTTGTTGGAAGTAGAATTTCTTTGACATTGAACTTGCCATATATTAGGGGTGGGCGATATGGCAAAACATTTCATATCACATTTTTTTTTACAGTTAAATCACGATTTCGATTTTATCGTCATATTTATATTACTTTGTAAGTATAGTTTTTTTTTACTATTTTGCAAGTTACTGAACAGTACAACCAAAATATTAACCTTTGTAAAAATATATTCATAAATAACAAAACACCATTTAGGCCAAAGAACATTTCTAAACTGATTTAAATGTTGCCAACATGTTTATTTAAAGCTTAAATACTTAAATGTCAGAACAAAATATCAGCAAGAACAATAAAATTAAATGGTAAAAAATAAAAATGGCAACTAATACAACTCAAACGTTGACTAAATTATTCAACACAGTAATTTAACATGACAATACATCCTAAGATAAAACAATAAACAGGAACTTTGTTTACATGTATACACTTTATTTTTGTTCAGAGGGAACCTCATATTACCTCTAAAGGATTAATAAAGTGCAATACTGTGTCTAAAATGTGATTATATATAAAACAGTCAGCCGATTTTAAAACCCACATTTCCTAGTTTTGATGGGAACCATGTGTTTGAGGTAAAAGGTATCAGTCTCTGTTATCTCTATCCATCGTTTGCTTGTCCTCTCATGTGGAGCCTTTCTCAAAAGTCTGTCAGAGTGGGTTGTTTTCTTTTTTGTACATGTTGCCGCAGCAGCTAGTGGTGTGACTACTCTCGTAGCCTCTATACCAGGGGTATTCAATTAAAAGCCACAGAGGTCCAGCTTTAAATTTTGTCCAAGTAGAAGGTCCGATCTGAAGTCCAATTTATGTCTTATAGCTTTCCCCTATGTCCAAATCTTAATTTGTTTTCCACAATATTTAGTGTTCATTTCCTATGCAGGAAATTACCAGAGTGGAAATAAGTTTGCCATATATTAAAGTAGTCCCAAGCAAATAAATAAAGTTACAAAACGCATTTAATTATGGATCAAAACGTGTTGTAAACTATGTTTTTTTCCTCGGGTCGGGTCACGTAGATTTGCAGGTTGGGTGGGGCGGTTTGGATCTCCTGACGGGTCGGTTTGGGGCAGGTGAATCCGTTTAACATTCGTTCATTCATTTTTCAATAAGAAACCAAAACCAAATTTTCCGATTTCTCATTTTGAGCTCAAATCAGAAATGGATAAAACACTCCTATTGTATTTTGGTTTCATAAGCTGCAGCGTGTAGGAGGGAGGAGAAACTGGCCTGGTAGCTCCGCCCACCGGTTTTGGATGTAAAAA
>JBBMFX010000389.1:0-13541 GCA_037832545.1 Rhabdalestes septentrionalis | reverse complement strand
ACACAAACACAAACACAAACACAAACACAAACACAAACACAAACACAAACACAAACACAAACACAAACACAAACACAAACACACAAACACAAACACAAACACAAACACAAACACAAACACAAACACAAACACTCTTCTCCAGGGCAGTGAAAACTAGATCTAAATGTGAAATAATGTAGAAGTGTGTTATTTAGATACAACTGCTCAGTGACAAGAACAGTCTAGAGTTCAGTATTTTTATCTCAGACGTAGCCAATCAGCCAAACAATGTCTGGTGTCCAAATGTTGCATTTTTCAGTGTAGAACTGCGCTAATGTTGAAGAAAAAAGGAAAATGAAAAATTGTGTGCGTCTGAAAGTTCCTCAACAAAAGAAAAAGCAAATTGCTATAGCCAACATTATATTAAGAAGTGCTCTGTAAGTAAATCGTCTTCGAGAGCAATTTTTTATATGCAGGTTTGGCGCAAATTAAGCCTCTTTATTTGGCTCAAATTAAGCCTCTGTAAAAACCACAAAGCAGCATTGAAATTGGTGGTGATTCTGCTGAAGCTACATGTCCACAAAACCAGGTATGTAAAAGTTTTGGTTTTTTTTACTACTTCTGTGTTTCAAATTCAGTCCTACAATGAAAAGGGACAGATGAAAAGAAAGCAGGATGTTTTCTTGAAGGAAGGCATTCATCTGATCATTTAAAAAAAATTCTTACTGCATATTGCCAGCGAGGGAAGCTACTGAGTGCACGTGCTAACATGACCTTTAGCAATGCAGTGACTGAACGGTGAGAATAATGGTGTGATTATGCATCAGACATTCTTCATGCCCTAATTCAGTTTGGCTGAACAGCTTGGACATGAAGGAGCACAAAACATAGCTGGACACAAAAACATTAAAACTACACATGGCACAAAATACAAAACCAAAACCACCCAGCAGTTGGCACTGAGGCAGGCTGGGAATGTGTAGTCCCATCCCACATTACAACCCTCAGCAGATACTGAGGTACTATAAAATTCAAATAGCACTTTAAAGCGATACTTTCACCCACATTCTGTTTATGTACTGCCTGTTATCAATCAACCAACCCTTTCTTTGACTTCAAAACCCCTTTACAATGAAGCCGAGGATATGAAGTGCACAAAGTTCATGAAATCTTTATGCTTAAAACAATATAATGAATGAAAACTAGGCTAAAACAGCCGCTAACAGATGTCAACCTGATCTAATTCTGCTTTTGCCAATTCTGGTTTTGTCAGAATGCTTCTTTAAGTGGTGGCTACAATGAAAAATAATGTCTTCCTTGCCATTTTGAAGCAATAACAAGGACACATATTAAAACATGATTTCTTTTTAAGTGATGAGAAAATAAAATGAAAACACTAAAACACATACCCTCTTATACATTATAAAGCAGTTTATGCAGACTAATTCACTTTGAAAGGAGCCTGGACAGTTTTGGAATGGGGCCTAATACAGGGCAACCCAACAAAAAGCACTTCTTTTTGTCTTAAAAGACGCAGCAGCATGAGAACAATGAGAGGTGGGAAATTATGTGTTCAGTCAGTCGATAGTCAGTAAAACAGCCTCTTTAATAAAAACAAAAACCAGCAACAGGTCAAGGTGTGCACTGTTGCAAAGGAAATAAACAGGAAGCTGAAGTTTCAGTTCAGCAGGTCTTAATTAGTCAGCCACGATACTGAAGGCTGCCTGCAGACCCTGTTTGCAAAGATGAAATTGCTGCTTGAAAGTAGGGGCCCTAAAGATGTGTATATTTCAAAATAAATACCCACCCACTGACACTCGCGCGCACGCACGCACGCATACACACACACACTCACACACACAAGCCGTTCGCACGTCAACAGCCAGCCAAACTCTCAGCTCATATGTGGCTCCACAAGTGTCTTGACGTACTAATCTCCATGGCAACACACAAATTACAGCCCAATCGCCATGGCAACCCATTAAACAGCAAATTTAGCCACCAGTTGGCAGTTCATTAGCGGTTAGCATTGAGGCTCAGAGCAAATAGTTAAAGTTTTGGAAAGCCCTCCACATTCTCTGATAAAGTTGAATATGTGCTTCCACAGGCACTAAAAGAAGTGGGCATAACTGAAAAAGGGGGGGTTGCACAAGACTGGACCACTTCATAGCATAACATGAAGAAGAGGTCAAACTCATATGATCTTCGTTACCCCAAAAGTAAACAAATAAATGCCTTGCTTAATATACTGCAAATTATTTGTTTTATTTATCAACAAACATAAACGGACATCCCCCACCTTAGAGCCCCGGATGTTTTCCCAAAGGAAACCCTCTTTATAAAAGATTCATGAGAGCCTCACAGGCACTTTCAGCTCTGCTTTCACTTTGTCATAAATGGGAACTCTAGAGTGCTCACTATTAAGTGACGGGTATTACTGGTGTGTTAGCATAGGTAACGTCTACGCCAACACACCAGTATCACATTCAGAATGACATTTTGATGTTTAGATTGAGTGAGACTGATCCGAAATAAGTATGCTTCTCTTGATCATTTGAAAACAACATTTACAAACCTTCTTAAAAGTCACTTTACTGACAGTGGGGTTTATGTCTGATTACCATTCAATACTAAACAGTATTGAATGTTATCTTTAGTAAACTTCTAATCTACTTTACTTTAAACAGCACACCTCACCGTATGCACAGTGTGAAATTCTTTCACCAAGTGAAGCAGCACCCGCGGAGCTGTGTGAGGGGACAGTACCTTGCTTATGGGTACCTCAGTGGTGCCCTAGCAGTCCTGATATTCAAACCCATTACCTTCTGATCACAGGGGCAACTGTCTAACCACAGACCTCCAGCTGCCCAAATATTATTTCCAAGATTTGCACCAACAACCCACTGGATTCAAGGCAAAGTTTGGGTTTTTCCCCCCACTATACAAACTTGTCCATAATTTAAAAAAAAATGTAATTAAACATAGATAGGTGTCATGTTAGAGTAATGTAAATGGAAAATGCGATGACATTTAGTTTATCTCAGTAACCCAGCACTAATACAAAACCACACACGGAAGTGCTTTATTCATAGACATACAGATAATGCTGGAGGCAGAAAATCACACAGGCGGTTAAACTGCGTAATTTTAAAATCTTGCTCAGCCTAACAACTCTAGATGTACAGATTACAATCTGTGGCTGCTCAGTCTTCAAGGCTGAATTTGAAAAACTAGCTCATCGAAAGCAGACTGCAGGATTTTGAATTCTGAAACAGGATGCTTCGGGTTATGTTTGTAGTTATTATTAGCAAACTTGCACTTGCAATAATAAAACTGTAATAACAACAGCTAGGCCTAAAACTAGACTAACAGCACTTTTCCAAGTTTTGTGCCTGATCTTGGAGGAATTTCAGCCACCAGCTGAACATGATCTGACACGCTCAGCCTCACACACACACCAGGGCCGATAACTGATAATATCTTGAGAACCAGGACTATTGTTATAAATGAGTGATAATAGTATGCAAAACAGCATCATGCCACTGGCACGAGTGTTTGTTTACTCTTGTCCTCTCTCACTCTTCCACACACACACACACACACACACACACACACACACACACACACACACACACACACACACACACACACACACAAAACATGAAGCAGTGGGAATGCAGTGCGATAGTAACCTAACACTTGGTGAAGGGACTGTAGGGTCAAAGAGTCATCAATCCCTCGCTCTCTCTCTGTCTCTCTCACTCTCTCACTCTCAGTTTTTTCTCCCTTAAACCACTGATAATTATTTATCTGCTGCTGAAGCTGCAGGCATCAATTGCCCGCATTTAGTAATTGTCAGGCCTTCAGTGGAAGTGGAATTGTGCTCTAATCACACACACAGGTCTGTAAAACATTCCATTTATTTTTTTGTGCAGACGCTCTTATTCATAGTGATTTCAAACACTATCAAAACAGTTTAATGGTAACTTATGGCAGAGGCCTGTGCTTGTGTTCGAACAGCCGCTTGATGTTCTGTACTGTACATGAATCAAAACCAACTCTGCAACTGAAAGGAAACAAGTGTTAACCAAGTGTCCACTGAACAAAAAAAAAAAGCAAAAAGATGAGAGAGAGAACAGGCCACACTACACCCACTCACACACCCACTGCTTTTAAAGAGTCGGTGGGCTGACAATAACCAAAACCACTCCAGATTTTGAGAGATACTACACTGTGAAATCTGTGTAACCCAAGCATCCATCGAGAAGAGTGGCTGTGGATGTTGAGGCACATTGTGGCAAACATGTAAAAGCAGACTTGTCTGGTAAGATTTAGAAACAGATTTGGCCCTATTGCAGTCATGATTACATAATTAGACTGGATTTTATGATTAAAAATATTTATACTCAAATCAAAATACTGTCTTCCTTTCTTAGATGCCAACACACCCATTTAAGGAACTGTGTGACAGTTTTTTTTATGGAACGTTTTTTTCCCTATGGAGAAAAACTGGCTCCACCACACCACACAAACAAAACATGTCCCAAAATTGATGTTCTGCGTACGTTTATTCTCGGAATGTCATTAAATCCTCTAAATCAGCACCCCCACAACCTTTTTCTGTGCCACGGACCGGTATAGACACAACTAAAAACAAAGGGTGTAAAAATAGGAAGAAGCTCCCAAAAAGACTTGATTTTTTAAATCATTTTTGCTAACAGGTGGGCTAAACTTTTATTTTTTGCAAAACAAAAGATCTTTTAGATTCTGATTATCAATTAAATGTTTTAATTCTGTCTATCGGAGTGGCCCAGCACCAAATGATTCAGGAACCGGTCCGCGGCCCAGCAGTCAGGGACCTCTGCTCTAAATTATGAGACTAAAACATGAACATTGCTAAATGCTAAGCTAACACTAAAGAAAGTACTCCATAAAACTAATCAAGGTATCCAAAATTGGCAGGTCTGATCTAATGTGCTGGTTGACTTATCAGCAGTGCCCACAGTTGCAGTAGCTGGTTAACTAGGTAGGTGCAGTTTTCAACCTACTGTCATACGACAACCGAAGTGTTAGACTGGTTGTGACATGGATGCAGTAACAGATAATTTTTCGAAAGTACTGATATACACGTGAGGTAAAGTGAACACGACACAAACTGTGCGATTCTCAACGTGTCTGTTAACAACAGGGCATGACAGATGCTATTTTCAAACACGCCATTCATTTTTTAATAAATGAAAATCCACAGACCTCGACTTCCTTATCTGAGGGTTCTGCTGATGGCAAACCAGCACAACAACTGCAGTTTGCATGATAACACAAATTTTAAATTCTCCAGTCTGTCTTGCAGTAAGAAACAAAGGCACGATTGATTTGCCTATTAATAATTAATTATTTTTAAAACATATTATGGAAGCCTATTTGTATCTTATGGCCTCTTTTAAAAACTTGATTGATAATTACATGCAAATCTTATCCATAAACACTTACAGACTACTGGGCAAATAAAATGACCAAATATACTAAATAAAATTCAAAATAATCAGTTCAAATAACATACAGTAAATAGTGATTTTTTTCGGTGCAGCATATGAATGTGTTCCTTGTGGGAGTCCAGTATTACAAGCAGAAACCTGGTTTGAGCTGGTTCTTCATTGAATAAAATCAGGAGCTGCTGATTGAATTTTACAAATCCAAACAATGACTGGAGGAACCGAGGAGGAATCTGGAACCGAACCTGTGTTCTCCACACCAGCTCACACAATAACTAAATTTTTACAGCTTTCTTGGGTGTTTGCATTCATTCTTATGTTACTTTTGCCAGCAGAAAAGCTTTAAACAATTTGCATAGCCATCTTATAGATATAGATCTTATAGTGTACAGTTCTACAGACTCCAGGTGTCTGCGATTTAAAGTCTTCTTTTTTTTTAATTGTAATTTCTGCCTTGTCCTGCCTCTTTCTCCCTTGCTCTCCCTCACTCTCCCACTCCGCCTCATACAGGAAACAAGTTTTCTTCTCAGACAGAAGCTGCAGGAATGGGCCCGGGCAAGCCCACTCTTATTTGACTGGGACAACGCGGAAGAAAAAACAATACTTCTGAAAAGCCTGCGTAATAAATTGGTCCATGTGTACGTGTGAACATTCCACACCTTCTACACGAGGAAAAAGTGAAAACTGAAGAGAGGAAAACTCAGCGCAGTGCCTCCAAGCATACTGAGAACTACATTAACACACATTACAAGACCATTTCCTCACCATGCTGGAGCTAACATGCAGTGCACCCTAAAGAATTTGGGAGGGCATGTCACTGCTACCGCCGTGCAGCACCGAGGTGCTCGGTTGTGGTTCACGCTGTGATTTGCCCTCCACAGTGACGTTCATAGCTCAAACTGATGGACCTATGAATTCAGTCTGCACATTTCCGATACAGCGAGTGGATCTGCTATCAACACTGATCCTCTGCTAAAGTTCTGCATCAATCATTTATGCCCAAGTTGGTTTTGCTTCCTAGCAGTTCAGGAGAAATTACTGAGAAGAAATATTCCCAGGGGATACCACTCCCATCAGTGTGTGACTTTAGGACCAGGAACTTATTAAGGCCTTGTTGATTCTGGAAACAGTCATAATTTTATATCAACCAAGGCCTGAGTACCTGATCCTAGTCATTCACTGAAAGAATGGAATGCACTGAGCCCTGGTATTTCTTAAGGTCTGGCTGATATGAAAAGTATGACTGATCCCAAAACTAGTATCTAAATGATCTAAACCACTAGGTAAAATTAAAGCACAAAAAGAGCTTCGGTTGGTTGCTTATTCATTTTTATTATTGTATTTACACTTTCGTAAGCAATTGTAAATTCCTATTTATTTCCGTTCACTTCCTTGACACGGATTGACATAGGCTTGCATATCATCTACTCTGCCGCAGTCCTATGGGACTGGGTGGAGCATGACTGAATTTGTCATCTGTGTAAAACACACCCAAAATCTTTTCTCTGACAGAACAACATTTCCCCTTCCTACTCAGCAATAGCAACGGTCTCTTTAGAAGCAGCCAAGGATACACTTTTGTAACATTGTTGGCCAAATGGAGTCTGGAAAATTGCCTTTCTGATACAGGCCATTTAAACTGAGTCAGAACAATGAAAAGGAAAAAAAAGGGGAAGACACATTTGATCTTGGTGGTTAACTACATCCCTGTGACTTCTTCCCCCGGAAATAACTAGCAGAAAAAAAGTGAGAGGAGAGACTCAAAGTGGTTTTAATATGGAAAGCTAAATACTCTTTACCTGAATCTCACTCTAATTCTGACTCAGCAGCTCAGAACGGTTAGGTTAACTGACTCCTTCTTTGAGGATTTCTACAGAATTTGATGTGATGGATTAACGTGAGACGGTTGAAAAGACCTGAGATTTTAAGCAACACACATCTGGGGCTGTAGGAAGCTTTAACAATATGACACACAACTGGGTCAGCAGGGACAGCCCAACAGAGATAATGTGTCTCAGGCTAAATTTAACTCTCAGCAGAATCAAAACTAGAACAAATCAAAGGACAGCCATTTAGTCGTAACAGTTCCAGAGTCAATATTGACCCGGAAAACGGCAACCTTTTACAAACGCAAACATGCAGAATTAAAAGAACGGTTTTCAAATGAGTTTCAACATGAGTGTCCTGTGAATCATTAACCTGCAGGAATCCAACCATTCGTGTTAAAAAACTATTCCGCTGCAGGAAAAGCAAGAGGTCAGACG
The DNA here is from genome assembly GCA_037832545.1 of Rhabdalestes septentrionalis. NCBI lineage: Eukaryota > Metazoa > Chordata > Actinopteri > Characiformes > Alestidae > Rhabdalestes > Rhabdalestes septentrionalis. The sequence goes on along the minus strand of JBBMFX010000389.1, from coordinate 5,806 downwards.
ACATTCCTTATGAATGTAACTGGCAGACAAGCAGACGAAAGAAAAAAAAACATGAAATAATACACAAAGTTCACCAACAGTCACTGAACTCAAACAGGGCTGCCTGGTGTATGTAAACACAGAGTGTATGAGCTTACCTTAATGTCAGGAACAGAATACAACTGTATAATGTCTAAATTATACAACAAGAAGCCACTTCTTTAGACACACCCATCCTTGTATCTACATTCACTGGCCAATTTTATCAGCTCCACTTACCATAAAGGTGCACTTTGTGATTTTACACATACTGGCTGTAGATTTCTTTCTCTGCATAATATTTAGCCCTCCCTTCATAGATCAGGATCCTCAGTGAGCAGGTATTATTTGGGTGGTGGACCATTCTCAGCACCCCAGTGACCCTGACATGGTAGTGGCTTGTTGTGTATGTGTGTTTGTGTGTGTGTGTGTGTGTGTGTGTGTGTGTGTGTGTGTGTGTGTGTGTTGCACCGAGTGGATTATAGATTGTCCATTTACTGTCCATTTTAGACACATCTGATCTCCTGGTCCACCTTGCAGATGGAAGGGAGTGTAGTTATGTAGATGTAAAGGTGATCCAACTGACAGACTAACGGACGAAAGTCACTAAATAATACACGAAGCTCACCAACGTCCACCGAACTCCAATTTTAAGTGGGCGGTCTTTTGTGTTTAAACAGGCAGATAGTAGAGAAACATTTGTGTGTGTGTGTATACTGGATTGAGTGGATAATATAGTGTCCATTTATCGTTCACATTAGACACATCTGACCATCTTGCAGATGAAGGGCTTTTGGTTGTAGATGTAAAGATGGTATGGGATGCTGTAATGTTTGCATTAGTCATTCTCTAGTATTACACTGAGTGTCAGTTTCTGGCCACAGGATACTGTGGCCTGGTTATTTTTGGTTAGTATACTCCTCTCAGCCAAGCAGTGACAATGGATTGTAAAAACTGTGGGGTGTGTGACGTCCAGCATACACGCAAATACAATCCACTTTTTTGTCAGTGTCACTACAGAAAATAAGCCACGACCCAAATAACGTGCGCTCACTGCTTGTACCATGGGAGTCCTAACCGTTGATGAATGAAGCGGAAAAGTGGGCGAACGAAAGCTACAGAGAAACAGATGGACTACAGTTTGCAAGTGTAACCTAATATGGCCAGTGGAACGCATGAATCAGCAACAAAAACAGATACAAGGTGTGTTGGAGCAGCTTGTCGGTAGATATTATAGAGTGTGGAAGTTGGCGAAGCACTTGCACACACAGAATGTTCATAGAATACAGTAAAACTGAAAGTGAAATCTAAAGTAGTGAGTGAAAGGAAGAGATTTGAAGTAATCAAGTCTGTGACTTGATCTAAGAAAACCAGCTGTTCAGGGCAGACTTTTCTTGGTATACTCTGCTGATTATGGGCATGCCCTGGCCTGAGGAAATGTCTTTTTAATCCATGACCATCATATGTCAACAACGCAGATGTGCGCGACATCCAAGAATTAAAGGCATGCTTATATAAACACACTCCAGATGTAATTTCCTTCCAGATTCACATCCATTCAAGCCCAACAGATGATTGTCTCATATTAAGAGAAGGAATAGGCACATCAGACTAGATCTTGTTTGTCTGGCAAAAGTGTAACTCACACTCCAGGGAAACTGATGCCAAATGCTGACTTTATGGAAAGGCCAGGAGAATAAGTGACATCTATGCAAAATATACACAGCGCTGTGATGGATACACACTTTGAATTCAGGAAACATCTGTGCACTGTCTGCAGGTTTTCACCATGCACAAATTTCCAGAGTGTAGTAATTACAAACACTGGCCCCCCAGATCAGTTTCACATTTGAGAACATGATATAGGGTGATCAGGCCTGGGAAAGGGTGAAAAGCTAAGCTCTGACCAAACTCAATATAAAAACCTTGGGCTGAATATAGACCATGAATCCAGGAATGTCTCAAAGAGCGTGTCACATTTGTTCCACTAACGGACGGCTAGTCTATCTGCTTGTCTCTTTCTCCTTCCTCTTTCTGTGCTTTTTTGACCAATAGTGTTAAATATGTGCTAGCAATCACGGTTCCCATTCTAACTGAGATGGACGTGACGATTACCAGCGCTAGCCTTTAGAGCACAGTGATTATTGCCAAAGGGCACTGGCCTTAATCGGCCTTCCTCTCTCCACAGGACGTTCAAGCACTGCTGAACTGTGACAGACAAACCTCAGCCACATTCAAACACTGCACGTTAACATAAACTAGTCAATCACCTTAGTGCTATCAGCTGATGTTTTTAAAATGCATGTTTTATTTATCTTTCTTTACTGCACCACAAACATATCCACACATTTCTTTAACTGTAGACTGTAGTTCATGGCTTCATGCAACCATCTCAGATTCTACATGAAGGCTATTTTAAGAATGATTCATGAAGTTTGATGATCTGCTTAAGGCAGAGAAAGGCCTAGTTCGGAGCCCATTCCCAATCAAATTATCTGCAGAAAAGTGTACCTGCTATATAAACAACACTAAATGTTAAATGTCTAAATGTTAAAATGTTAAATGTTGCATTTCCTTGCTAGACTCCTCTTTCAATAGTTAAAGCCTATATCACTAAGCATCCACGAAGCCCAACAGTGCACTTATGTTACATAAGCTTATATCCATTAGCTAATTAGCCAGCGGTTGCAGTCTGGTGGCGTAATTGCTGTTTTAGGGCCTTTCACTGCAGCTAGCACCAGTTCCTGACCTTGCATATCAGATGCCAGGTTTAAGTGCAAAAATTGGAGCGTAGGCATCTGCAGTCCTATCATGCGGAATGGCATAACAAGAATTTGAATTGCAACTAGTCTCTGTATTTAATTATAAATAAATAGACAGTGCATCTGCTGCCTGTACTCTTTGCATTCCCTGCTGGGTGTATGTAGCACCTGCATATGTTGCTTATATTATGTGGGTTTGATTGCATACTCTGTCAGAAATGCTTTCCCAGCAGTCACTGGGAAAGTCTTGTTTTTTTCTAATTACTTAGACATCTTTTTTGCAGTATGATGCTGATGGATATATGGATAGACGGACAGACAGATAGATTGCTGGGTAGATGGAAAGATGGATAGATGGATAGACAGACAGACAGATAGATGGATAGATAGTAAGACAGAGAGATGGATAGACAGATAGATGGACATATGGATAGATGGATCGACACATAAATGGATATACCTTTATTGCCATTGTACTAAACCAGGATGGAACTCATACAACAATGGTAATCTGTTTATCACCATGCAAAAATATCAACCACTTAAAGCAGAAAGCCATTGGTGTAACAATTAGAAGACGAACAGCATGCACAAAAAATAAAGAAAAGCACAAATAAATGTTGCTGAGTAAATCTTTATAGAAGAAGTGAAGACCAAAGGCATCTCGCCTGTGGAAACCAAATCTAAAATGTCACAAAAAATCTCCTAAAGAGCTCAAAACATTGTCGTCTGACACATCTCCATTTACACAACTTGTTGGCCATAAATGTGTTGCTTTCCAAACCATCTGTATTCATTCATAGGACACTTTGTTTCATTTTCTTGGTTGTTATACACATTTAGAATTGTGCTCATCATAATAACTCTTTAAGGCATTTAAAATGTTGATATCTCACTATGTTTTATGGGGGAAAAAAAATTTGAAATTTCATCCAAAAGAGCAGTGGAGAAAGGTTTCTAAAATTTGCATTGGTCAGTCAGGCAGCAATCCCAGTGTCCCACAACAAATCAATGCCTGTTTAAATTACTTTCATTATAATTATTGAATAATTAGTACGGGGGTAAAACGGTCCATTGCTAACAGTGTGTAGTTGTATTAACTGCTAGGTGAAACTCTCGTCTCTCCCTGTCTCTCGGGACAAGCAGAAAAAAACAAGGTCCTTCAGAACAAGAAATCCAATCATCTTTCTCTGACAGGTCCACAGTCGGGAACAGGGTGCCGATAAAGAATCACCAGTTTTGTACCGGACTAGCAAAACCATTTATTCAATAAAAGAACAACTGTCAAGTGATCACTCTGCCATTCAACTACTCCATCGGAGGCTGCAATACACAGTACTTCACATGTATAGTCATTCACAGAGCAGGCAGATGTTAATATTGGTTCGGATAATGTGGTTAATAGTGCAGAGGAACTTACTGATTTCTTTAGTGTCAATGAGGGGACCCATCAGGTCACACTGTCTACCACAACCAATACAGCCTTCATATGTACTTCCCCAGCATCACTGAAAAAATCTTGACATCAAAATATAATAAAATTATTTTAAAAAAACAAACAATCATATTCCCTTCAGGTACTATTTTATTGGTCACCGCACCATGATTGCAGCCACCTGCCATGTATCAAAAAGACACATTTGAAACCAAAAGCATCTCAAAACTGAAGCCCAAGATGGAGCATCTAAAAAAATTAGTCTGTTTGCCTTGCAGTTTTGTTAGCTAGAGTGTCAGGAAAGTGGAAAAAAAAAACTATTCTGAGCATAAGGCTGAACAGGTTAAATAAAATGACAGCACGAACAGAGACCTCATGACCCGTGATGTGTATGAGGCTGAGAGGTTCAGAGACCCTAAGGTGAAACGGCAAAGCTGTTTAGTGTTCCTACCCGCGGAGGAGGAGTCGTCGTGGTCCGAGCTGAGGTACCCGTCGCTCCGTCTGTCAGGGGTGCTGCGACCCGACCCGAAAGAGCAGCGGGACGGCATGGAGGGTGAGAGTCTCCCCTCGTCCCCGGAGTCCAGGTCCCTGCTCCAGCGGAGGTGCTGCATTCGGGCCTTGGGGTTGAGCAGGTTCCTCTGGACGAAGTTCTCGTTCAACTCCACGTCCTCGTACTCGTGGTCGCTGTCGCGCTCCTCAGACTTCTGCTGCATCTGCTGCACCAGGACCGGACCGACCGGGCTCTCCTTCACCAGGCTGGGTTTCTTCCGAGGGGGGACTAGGATGGGTTTGCCTGTCTTACTGCCACGGGCCACGTCGGGGCGAATAGGGAACAAGCCGAGCTCCTCGCCCATACCTGGCAGTTTTATACGGGTGGGAGCTTTCATGCTGTCCCGTTCCATCCTCTCGACCTTAACGGGTTTGTCCTCCTTCTCCTTCTCCTTCTCCTTCTCCTTCTCCTCTCCCTCCTCCGCGTCTCTCCCTCCCCATCTCTCAGCGTCGTAACTTTTCTTCTTCTGCGCGATTGTGGTCTGCAGGTAGATCACCTTAAACTTCTCCTCGGACAGGGCCTGCTGGAGGGTCCTCAGCTTCGCCTTGCTCCTCTCGAGCTCCTTCTCGATGTCCTCCACCGAGCAAAGGTTCATCTGGGGCACCTCGCCCTCGGGGAACTCGTTCCTCCAGTGTTTCTCGAACTCCTCCTGTTCCCACATTTTCCTCTTCACTGAGCGGACGGGCTCCACTGAGGAAGAACGACAAGGAGTTGAAGCTCCTCGGCTGCTTCTGCTGCTCCCAGACGGATTTAAAATGTCAAAAACGTCAAACTTCCCTCAGAACAGAGCCCCTGGGGTTGCTTCCCCAACCCACCGCAAATATTAGCCTCTCTTCTCCTTGTAGGTGTTCATTTTTTGTTGTAGAAAAAAATATAACTAATAAAATAAAGAACAAGTTTCCGTTGACGTTACTCCGGTACCCTCGAGATTCGTTTACTACAAGAAAAGAAAAAACTTTCAGCTTCACGCCATGGAGAGCTGACGTCAGGCCACTCTTCACCAATCGCAGGCCCAGCTCGCTGCAGAACTATGTGAGTGGG
>JBBMFX010000371.1:0-13541 GCA_037832545.1 Rhabdalestes septentrionalis | reverse complement strand
TTAATTTGTTGTGTTTCTCAATTTGTTGTTGTGTTTAGTAATTTGTTGGTGTGGTTTGCACTTCAGGGCCACCGTACTAACATGATAATGATTACAAGCATTATTTAAATTTTAAATTCATTTTCATCTCTCATTACATATCTCATGGGAATCTTCTTTATGAGTTCAGGAGAAATTGTCCTTTCCTCATCACCAAGTCACTCAGATACTCATTCAGACACTCTCAAAACTGGTCTAATGAAATGCAATTCTGGTTTGCCTTCCTCTGAAGACCTCAAAGGAACGCAATAGCTTGTCTGGTTTTCAAGCAGCCACGATTCTTGCATACTACTATGGACACTTCACTGGCATCCAGTGGTTGCTTTTTTAGATTTAAAATTCTAATGTTCACATGCAAAGCCAAAAATAATCAATTTCTGCCTAATTGTCAGCCCTGATCAGACTCTCTTAAAGCACAGCCCAACCTGACCCAACTCCTGTCAATGAAAATAATGTTGTATCTATTTTCACAGTCTGTAGTAGCTGTCATCACCCTAAACCAAATAATGTTCTTAACTGTGGGCTACTTTGAGTGCATGTTGATAGTAAGTAAGCAATTCTTGGGGTTCAGAGTAGCACAGAAGACCAGTGTATGTACAGTTGTAAGACACTGTTCAAATTTTAGCACACCCACCCATTAAAATGGCGTGGAAAAACAGCTTGCTCATAATTGTTTCTTTTACCAGGTGTTTCCATTTGGTCATGTGTCTGGCATAACACAATGACTGCCATTGATGGAGACAGGTGCTCACTTCAGACTACTCATATTTCTGAAGAGGAACATTTTCATGTTTTTTGTCTGCTGGGGCAGAACAATGACATTCAAGACAGTAGGTCACAATATACAGTGTAATCTCAATACGTGCTCTGATCATGCTTCAGGGCTTTTTTTCATGCTAAGATAATGCTTCACCACCCTGTATTTTAATGCGCAGTTAGTAACACTGCCAGTATCAACGCTAATTGATCACTGTTAGAGTTAGTGTTAGGGTTAGAGTTGTCAGGGTCAGTGTTTGGGATAAGGTTTGGGTTGTTAAAGTTAGGATTAGGATTAGGGTGGTTAGGGTTAGGGACTTTCCCCGTCTCACGGCAAATCAACCTGTTTGCAAACAACACTAATAAGGAATCAATTCATTAATTCCTTCCTACTGGCCCTCAGTTACCACTAAACTGGCAATGTTACACAGAGCACCTTGCAATAAAAAGGGTAGTGAAGTAGTGCCCTAGCATTCAAAAGTGAAGCATTGTACTAGTATGAAAAAAAGCTGTAACACGTGATCACAGCACGTATTTTTAAATACAATGTATATCCTGATGGCTTCACTTGTGAGACTGGGCTCAGTTATACATCTGCATTGTTTAACTCATGCACTTTTAACATGTAACTGCACAGTTGCTAGAGTAATTTAGCATTTACTTTCTAAGTAGGTGTAGCTGTTTTAAAGTGTTTCTAAAATGAATGAAAATGCTGAACAGCTAAAGAGGTGTAGAATAGTAAATCTATCCTGAAGTAAGAGGACTGGGTAACGAGATTTCACTTGTCATTTGTCTGTAAGATTTGTTGCTCCCCTTTTTACAGAGAAATCTCAAAGTTCCTATTAACTATCAATTCTAATGTTGCCAGTAAAACAAACTAAACTAAAAATCGTTTTGATCCATAAAGTCCATAACTTACATTTAACTACTACTAATAAACTTAATTAATACTTATTGCCAAGTTGATATATTTTGGTAAGTCTATACGCATGTCTGGTTTTGAACCTGCAATTACCTGATGCCTGGTTTTCTTCTCTGATCAGAAGCAGAAGCAGAATCCCAAAACGGAGGACACTCATTCTGTTGATCAGCAAGCAGTCCAGCCAGATAAATTCATATATGAGCGTGTGTCTGATGAAGCTGTGGGCAGATGAGAGCATCAGCAGAAGCACACACCTTATATTGTTACAAGTGTTTCCTCATGGCTCATTGTTAGAACATTCCAACTGATGGCTGTGCCCTGTTAGGCGCCTAATGATTTTTTGAGATGACACTTTAAACCACCTTTTATGAAGAAGAAAAAACTGTAGAAGGAAGTTCCCTAGAATAAACGTCTTTCCTCTTAGTAACCGTCGCCATACACTGATCTGATGTTAGTCATTTAATCTTCATTAATGGTGTTCTTAAAACGTCAGTTCCCACTCCTGTTTTATTCAAGCCAATAATATGGTAACATTTAGGTTGTGAATTTGCAGGTTTTTATAATAATGTGTACAAATGGCAGGGAATGATTTAAGCTATAAAATACACAATAGGCATCACCTCACAACAGCAACATTATGTAATAATGTAGCTAAAGTCACTGTGCAATTTGAATTGAATAATCTTTCACTGTTAATGCTGCTCTAATGGACGAACCAGTGAACAGACAAATAAAGTAAGTAAGTATGTGGTTTTTGTAAAAATTATGTGCTCAATTCTTCGAGGCTTCAAATATCCATAATCTAGCTCGGTTTGCTTGAAATCCAATTAACCCAGCATGAATCTTAACTGGCTAATTTCCCCTTGTATAGTGTAAATAATGAATTTTTTTCCCTATTTCTTGAGTGTTCAGCTAAATGACTCCACTGACACTTTGCTCAAAAAAATATACTTTGTTTGTGTGCCAAAGCCAACATTTACAATTCTACAAATGGAGTAGAAGGACTTTTGAAATTTAGACTTAGTATTGCCATTACGGTGGTAATTTGGTGGGAATATTAATAAAGAAAATGTTGCATTAAACTTTGTCATTACATGTTATTATGACTAAATTATATGAATGAAACTTGTAATAGTTCACCAGCGTGCAATTATCTGAAAAAGTAAAGAAGTAAGTAAGCGCTCAAGTAAATAAAAATGTAAAAATCAGTAGATGAGTACTGCATTTAAGTTATTTGGTGTAAGTAAAAGATTGACAGAGAGACAGATTGAATATTTACTGATATTAATATCAATATTGTTATTCACTTCTGTTATATGTTATTCACTTCTATGTTCTCATTTGCAGAATCTTCTGTTCTATATATTATATCATAACTAAATTATTCTATGTTATATTGTATTATAAGTCTGTATACAATGCTGTATTGGTATAGCCTGCTGTTTTTCCACCATAGAGTTTCTGTAATTGTATATTTATATTTTATTGTAATTTTAGGTATTTATTAGGTTTAATTATTGTACTCGCTTTTTGACCCTCATTGCTAAACTGTCTGAGTGTTTTGTCTGTGTATGCTGTACCTATGGCCCAGAAGGGCGATATTTTGTCCCACTGTGTACTTAACCTACATGGCTGAGACAAAACAGCTCTACTTGACTTGACTTCCAGTTTACAATCCAAAAGAACTCTCAACACAGGTACAGCCTCTAAACTGCCAAAGCAAGGGGCTCATATGTCACAGGTTAGAACTCTCTGGTTCTTGTGTATTTATCATGAGACTGTGTCTGGCCAGTTTGGGCCTAGGCTCGTATACACATTTTGAACAACAGGGAGCGGCACAGGGATGATAGTGTTTCTGACCTCCAGGAGGAAGCCGAGGGCCAACCTCTCATAATTAGCTGCCATCCTTGTTCATCACCCTATATGTCCAAGAACTGTCATCCTCATCAATTCCTCTTTGTTGCATGTTGAACTCACACAGCGAGTAAACAATATCTGGCGGCCTGGTGGTTGGGAAGTTGCCCCTGTGATCAGAAGGTTGTGGGTTTGAATCCCAGGACCAACAATGACACCACAGATGTCCCCTTGAATAAGGTTCTGTGCCCACACACCACTCCCTAGTGTCTTACTGGCTGAGCTACTCTGTTTCCCATTGCTCTCTCTTTAAACAAACAAACAAAGGTTTATACCTCTCGCAGGGACCCAGTGACTTGTAAAAAGAGGAAAAAGTGAATCTTCACCTATAATAAATGTTGTTTGCTGCCTAAAATGCTGTATGAAGGAGAAAATAAATATTTCTGATTTCTATTTCAAGTTCTCCCCACCCCCAACATTAGCAAGTTTGTGCCAAGATATGGAAGAGCACAGAGCTGGACTTTGATATGGTCTTTATAGATTTTGTTACATCATGCCTGTCTCGGCCACACATGACCTCGCCAGAACTTTAGGAGACAACTTACTCTGGACCAGATGTGAGTGGTGAGTGTGAGTGGTGATTGGGGGTGTGGTGAGCCGACGCTAGCAGCATGCAGTGCCGGCTTTCCAGGCACCTAATCACAAGTAGTGATAGGCGATACCACTGATATCCTTTCCGATCCGATCCCAAGTAAAATTCAGGCTGGTATCGACAATAGTGTTCCAATTCTGATATTTTGTACAAAAATGAATGTGTTTAAAAAATCCAAATAAAAAGTATATTTCAGATTATAGTTTCATAACGAACACAAGACATCAGACTAATTGTTCTTTTTGTTTAATTATGAAGAATTACCATAACAAGAAATAAAACAAACCTGAAATATTGCATGTTAATCGATGCTATTCGAACACGTACATCTTGTAATTTAAAATGTAAATAGTTGCTTGAGCATTTCGATAAAAACATTAAATTCCTTATTTATGATACACGACTCCGTTTACACTCAGCTTTTGTTGCACATCAGCACGCCGTGATGCATTTATACAGCTGTATTACACACATGACTATGGCAGGCAGAAGAGGAAATAGGTTCTTTAAATTTGGACGATCCCAATAATATAGTTCCTCTCCACTCTGTTCCTGTTAATGATAAACTACACATTTACCCCAAATGTAAGTCCACATGTTAGGGGAATAAGGGGAGCAAGTGTCTCTGTTGTGTGATTGGCTGGGTGAGTGGAGTTTTGTGTACTTCAGCCCAGTCGGACCAGTTCTCATTGTGTGGTCACCGAGGTATTCAAAATGCGAGGAGACTCTAAGTCCCTGGGCCCTCCTGTGAGTACACTGACCAAGCAGCGTGTGAAGAGCGCCGTCTGTCCTTCGGAGTGAAGCCCTGTGTGTGCTATTTTGGTTACAGAACTGGTGAATGCACCAAGAGCGCGTAAAGACTGTGTTTTTGCACTTCAACTTGCATTAAATAGAAAACCTTTATCACTACGTCTGCCTCCTTGTTGCGTCCTTTCCCTGCCCCTGAAATCCTAACAGATTTGAGCTTGATACAATTTCTTCTGTGTTTCTAATTATTAAAGTAATCCCACTGGGGTGAGGGAGTCTTTATGTAATTTTATTATCTACATGTACATGTTACATAATTACTGGACAAGATAAAGTTTGGTGTGTAGTAACATGAAGTATACAGGGAGAGCACAGGTATGATTTTATTGAGTTTAAAATGGACAAATTTAACAAATTTGATATATTTCAACTGATTGTCACGGTGAGGCTTCTCAGCCTCGAACCGTGCGCTACCTCTCTCTCCCCTCTCAGGGGAGAGACAGAGAAACAAGGCTCCGGAGAACATAATGAAAACGAAACTTACTTTATTTGAAATCAAAAACCGGCTCGTGGGCCGTCAGGTAATAAACTCACAGAAAACACAGGGACAGGGTAAATGAGGCGAAACAGACATAAAATAACAGCACACAGGAAGGGTTTATATAACACAGAACAAAGGACTAAACAAGCTACAGGTGTAAATGATGAGTGAACTTAACCGGGAAACAGGAAACATGACCAAATAAGGAAGTTACACTGATAAGTAAGAGGGTAGTGCCCTCTAGCGGGCACTAACCGTCACATTAATGTCTTATAATCATTCAGTAAATTGCAGAAAAATAGAAACACTCCCAAATAACCCAGAATATGCACATTAGTAGATGCCTACTGGCTAAAAATAACAAGCCAGCAGTGAATATGGCCCTAAAATCAAACAATTTTTAAAATAAGTACAAATCATAAACAACAAAAACTATTACGGACATCGTAAACTGTATCTCTAAAAGTTATGGTAAACCTCAAAACCATTGATCATCTGCTAAAACATTTATAACACAGTGATAGGTAACTGTGCAAGTACACAGTAAAAATAACAGATATACTATGAAACTGAATTTTTTTTCTAAAAAAATTGTTTTGACCCTTTAATGAGATCTCTGACAGTTTGTACCTGTTACCCATGATGATTTGAAGAAAGCACCAACAGAATATACAATATGCAAGGTTTGTAGTTAGTGAAGGCTTGAGATCTCAGATGACTTTTGATGCTTTTCACTGGATTTTTACCACCCTCAATCTGCAGTCTTCACAAAAAGACATTGTACGAATCGCCATTGATACATACTGAAATGAGAAGAGAGTTCATTTGTTGAAGAGGTCAGGCCATGGCCTACTATTGTCATAGATAGATGTAGGTTTAGCTTGGCTAAGCTTTCTGATGGGACGATTGAACTGGTCATGATCTAAAATACACTTAGCACTCATGTTCAGGGGACTGTGCAAACAGAAACCAACAGAAAGGATGGGCAGAGATGTTCCATGTCATGTATTAAGTATTCTGAGTGTATATATTTTCATTTGAATGTAGTATGTAATGGTCCCATTCATTTTCTCTTGAAATATTGTGGTAAATCTGTAAATAAATAGTTTTTGATTATGTCTTATCATCCTCTCTGAACTCTTTCATCTGATCTCCCAGAACACACTACCACTGCTTTTCAAAACCAGTGCTGGGGGCTTTATAACCTTTTAGCTCAATGTTGTGCATACTTGCTTTAGGCCAACATTCTAGATCATCACACTCAGCAGTACTTTTGGGTGTTTATTACTAGTTAAACAAGGGTTTATGGTTATGCTTTTAGGTGGTATATAATGGTAGGGGGCACTTACACTGTCCAGATCCTTCAACACTGCATCTTTTCCAGCTCCAGAGATGAGTTGTACACGTATTATGTAGGTTGAATTTGTTGGAGTCACTAAAAATGAGACAGTTTTACAATAACATGCGCTACCAAAACATGTTTGCATTAATTAATTGCCGTAAACGATAGTTCAGTGTAACCTGTACATCACATATAATGGTTTCCCTTTTCAGTCGATTAAGGGTAATTGATTAAGTTCAAATGAAATTAAAGTGTTTCGTTATTTATTTTATTGACAGTTGTCTTCTGATAGCCATGATATATAACTGACATATAGACATTTTTAAGGCCATGTTCACATTTTCATTCTACCATATATTATCATATAATGCAACATAATCTATATACCGTAAATTTCAGACTATAAGCCACTACATACCACCCCCCACCCCGTGAAAATGTCCGATAGTGCCCACCCATGGTCACTTAGATGCCCACCAGTTGGTCCACTCTGGCGCCAGCACTGCTCCGGTGTTTGCAAACTTCATTATAAATTTTACAAGAAGACAAATATTAATACTTTTCCCCTTTCAACAAATACAAATACAGATAAAAATTGCGGCCACATACACACATAGTTCAGTAAAAAAAAAGCCAAAATAGCTAATAAATTATGTCTTGTGAATGTTTTTTGCCGATTCTGACTCTGAAGGTGAATATTTGCCTTTTGGAAAAGACGCCCCCGCGTCTCCCAGTTCAACTTTGGAGCGCAGCTGGGTGGCCATGCAAGGCCAAAGTGGTCACGAAGCAAAAACTCATGTTTATTTCAACACTTTGCCCATCAGGAAATTTTGTGGAAGTGGTGAACCTGGTCGTAGTGTCTGTAGGAGAGCTGTTGGTCGAGCTAGAGGCAGCAGGAGAGGGGAAATTTGGGCTTGAATTAGCCGCATTAGCTGTCTCCATCCAGACCTCCAGAGGGGTGGAGTCTCACCGCTGTGACCGTAGTGTGTGTGTGAGAGAGCTGGGAGTCACTCATTTGAACTTATTATATATATATATTTTTTTTTAACAGAAATGTCCACTAGTTGAGCCCCCTGAGAGACGTCAAATAGTCGTTTGCTTTTTTCTCTCTCTGTGCGCGTGATTGCCGCTGATTGGCATATGCAGACACGCGTTCCTTAACTTAACCAATTATTATAGTCCCTTCATAAAAAGGCCGGTAACATTAGTGCAAGTGGAATCTAAATACAGAACCACGACAAGACGAGAGACACAGCAGCAGACGAAACAGACACACATCACATGTGTGAAGATGCATAAACTGCACAACCTGCATGTCGGTTTTAAAGTACAGTGAGAGTATCGGTGCTCTGCTCATCATCTGAAATATCACCGCTAGCTAACATGGCTTAAATTGTTCCAACTTTCTTTTGTGCACTTACATTTACCAAAACATTCAAGTTAGGATCCTATGTTTTGTTTTGTTTAATTGTCATATTGACTGTTAATGTTACAGAGTTTAATACAAATTAGCTCAGTGTTGGACACCTGTGTTCCACCGCTGCATGTGTAATGTCATCAAACGAATTGTCGAATTGACTTCAACCTTTTTATATATCTATTTACATTGTAATTTATGCATTTAAAAACTTACCAGCTTGGGTTGGGTTTGGTATAGTAGTTTCATTGCTAGATGGAGATGGCAGAGGGACTGGGGGGAAAATGGAATAACAAAATTAAAAAAATCAGAGAACAGTACCTCTGTGATTATACTAACTAATGGTTTGTTTCTGTTTTTGTCTGTTTTAATGGGCTAAAAGCCCTGGATATAATTTCATTCACAAGTAGGCAAAGACTCCATATGTCATATATACTGTTAAAAATGAAGATGCTATACTATTTTTGCCCTTTTTTGTGTTGTTTAGATAAGGAGAATTAGAAAAAATGGTAATACTTAAAAAGTGAAATGTAATACATTCCAAATTTAATCGCCTGAGTTTGTTTCTTGGAGCTTTGAAAATCATATAAATCTGTAACATTGATAAGCTTAATATGAACATGCTAATTTCATTATGTGTTTTTATTTTTCAGTTGGCTGTGGTTTCACCATCCTCCAGCAGTAAAGTCTGAATTCAGATTTTTTTTTTTACATTTCAGCCTCTCTTTGAATTTAAAATGGCTGTCAAATAAAATGGACAAATGAGCATTTTCATTTAGAATCAAGTTTCAAAACTTACCAATGGTCAGATTTGTAAATGTATAGTTTGTGGCTGTCACAGTGGCTGGGAAAAAAGGAAGAACAACATATTTCGCAGGCAGTTACTATGTGTTAGTGAAAAAAATAAAAGCTAGAGTTTATTCCTGTTTTATTTCAGCTTTGTTTGTGTCTGCAAAATATGCTTGCTTAATTTTGAAATACAATTTTCAAATCTAATTTCAATGAATCAAATATCTGCTTCATTTTATTGCCATTTCTTCACTAATGATTGCTTATTTCATTTCAAGGCAAAAATCGGAAAAGTATTTGTACAGGCTTGCCCAATTAAGTTGGAAAGAAATTAAGTATATTTAGGCCACAAATGAGCACATACAATCCCATCTTACTGTAGTAATTTAATAGGCTAATTTTCCTGTTTCCTTATAGTAGTTAAGACACTGAGCTGCAGTCAGTTCTGCATTTAGATATCAAGTGGAGATTATGCTAGTTAAACAGTTCAAATGCGTGTTTACACACACACACACATACACACATATGGTAGAGAGAGAGAGAGAGAGAGAGAGAGAGAGAGAGAGAGAGAGAGAGAGAGAGAGCGATATAAGTGTATTTTAGTTGTCAAACAGCTTTTGATGCTTTATAGGAATTGTACTTTATATGCAGGAGACTGTGTCATTGTTATGTACAATGCTACTACTGTAGGGAGTGATGTAAATCTACAACATTTATTAGCTTAATATGAACATGCTCAGTTCATTGATGTGCATATTTATAACCATTTGCTAAATTTAACAATGGCCTGTTCAGGAAATGCAGATGTACATGTTTCTGTGCCTTATTTCACCAAAAATATAGGAGGCACAATGGCTGAATCGAACAAATCTACAGGTAGTGTGAAGGAGAGCCTACAGACCTGGACAAAAACAAGTCTTTTTATAACCAAGGGCTGAACTCAAAAAACCTAAACATAATTACTCCTTGATCTCAGGCCAGCCATGAAAACCGACCAGGGACAAGCACTACTCAAAATTCAAAATCCCCCCAGAGTCAGTCAAATGGTGGCCTCTAGTGGCTACTGACGGAGGATGTCACAGTTTCACCATCCTCCAGCAATACAAACTCTCTTCAGAAATTTTTTCCACCTCAGCCTTGCTTTGGATTACAAGATGGTAGTCCTTTTTTTTTAAAAAAAAGGACAAATACGCATTTATAATCAAATTTTTAATCTTATCAGCTACAGTTGTTGGAGTTCCCAAGGTTGTGCTAGGACGTGTTGTTGACACAGCAATTGGAAAAAACTCCATAAAAACAACAGTTCTTACTTATTTCTTTAGATATTACTGTTGGAGAGGAAACAATTTATATGTTTTGTTTTGCTTCCAAACTATATGAATTAGACAACTTTGCTAAAAGCTCAATTGGTCACATTTTCATTTTCAACTAAGTAGAGGTATAGACTTGTATCATATGACATGGTCCGGCATCATACTTGAGTGATGAACCTGATGGTTTGAGAATCAACAAATTCAGCTTTCATTTAAACACCAGTAATTCAAGATCATTAAAAAAAATTGGAGAGGCATTTTTGATTTGTTTCCTGTGAAAGAAAAAAGAAATGCAAGGTTTGATTCTTCTTACTGAACCCTCTTCTTTCAAACCGATCATTTTCAATAGAGGGAGCAGTCTGATTTTTTCCCTGATTTTTGCACCAAATCAGTCTTGGGCTTTGGTCTGTCCTGTGGAGTAGTTTTGAGTTTCTCCTCATAAGGAAGATTATTAGTTGGCTACAATAACAATAATGTCAACAACATTATGCACAGCTTGTTGCTGTCTGGTTTCCTGCTCCAAGAGCTTCTTTAATTACATGAAACAAGGAGCAAACTCAAGATTGCTGTAATTACATTTTCGAGTTATACCTACTTACTATGGAAATGTTCCATATCACCAGCAAAAAACACACTACATGCAGCAGCTTATTTTACAACTTCTCTCGCAGACCCGCTGGACTGAACGCAAATGCGTGTGTGTGTGTATATATATATTTAAACTTACCTGTGCTTGTAGTTACAATCTGAGTTGTTTCTGTAGATGTTGGAGTTGTAGCTGGAGATGTTGGAGTTGTATCTGGAGATGTTGGAGTTATATCTGGAGATGTTGGAGTTGTATCTGGAGATGTTTGAGTTGTATTTGGAGATGTTGGAGTTGTATCTGGAGATGTTTGAGTTGTATCTGGAGATGTTCGAGTTGCATCTAAAGATGATGGAGTTGGATCTGGAGATGTTGGAGTTGCATCTAAAGATGATGGAGTTGTATCTGGAGATGTTGGAGTTGTATCTGGAGATGTTTGAGTTGTATCTGGAGATGTTGGAGCTGTATCTGGAGATGTTGGGGCTGTATCTGGAGATGTTGGAGTTGTATCTGGAGATGTTGGAGCTGTATCTGGAGATGTTGGAGTTGTCTCTGGAGATGTTGGAGTTGTATCTGGAGATGTTGGAGTTGTACCTGGAGATGTTGGAGTTGTATCTGGAGATGTTGGAGTTGTATCTGGAGATGTTGGAGTTGTATCTGGAGATGTTGGAGTTGTATCTGGAGATGCTGGAGATGTATTTAGACTTGTTGGAGCTGTATCTGGAGACGTTTGAATTGTTGTTACAGATGTTGAATCTGTATCGGGAGATGTCTGAGTAGTATCTGGAGATGTTGAAGTGGTATCCAGAGATGTTTGTGTTGTAGTTAGAGATGTTGGAGCTGTATCTGGAGATGTCCGAGTTGTATCTGGTGGGGTCTGAGCTGAAAATAAATGGTTGATTATTCAAAAATGGTATGTTGTTTTTTCAACAATATTGTATATAATGTATGACAAAGTCTAATATGAACTTTAAGTGTAACATAAACAAGTCTCAAAACTTACCCTTTGAGGCTGTTATAATGTTTAAGGTTGTGGTAGTACTTGTTGTTGACACAGTGACTTGAAAAAAAACAAAAACAACAGAAAATCAACAGTTATTGCTCATTTGTCTAGCAATTGCTGTTGGTGAAGAAATCAAAATATTTGTTTTGTTTAGCTTTTAAACCGTTTGAGGGTTTAACTGTCCATGGTTTAGACAAATATGGATAGGCTCTAAAGGTAACATTTTCATTTTCAACTAACAGAGGTATAGACTCATGTCACACAACACTGCCTGGTGTCAGAATTGAGTAACGAACCTGATGGTTTAAGTGAGGATTTTATTTATTAAGGAAAATAAACATCCAAACCTACATGTCCCTATGTATAAAAGTAATTGCCACCTTGCGAAATCACAAAGAAACAAATTGTTAATGGTTAATCAAATTGTTTGGAAAACTGAGTGCAATTTCATTAGCCACACCCAGGCCTGATAACCGCCAGACATGCTGAACCATGAGATTCAGAATTTCAGGAACAGATGAGAAACCAAATAACTTCCTATTTTCATAAAAAGGTTACAAAATCATTTCTAAAGCTTTGATACAATATTCACAAATGGAAAAAACATGTTTCAGTGGTGAACCTTCCTAGATGTGACCGCCCTACAAAGGGCGCAGTGACAAAGAAGTCACAAAAGAACCCAGAACAACATGTAAAGGACTGCAGGCCTCAGTGTTCATGATTGCAGGCCTCAGTTTTCATGACTCAGCCGTAAGATAGAGACTGAACAAAACTGTTGACCAAAAAGAACACAAAGGCTTGTTCTCTTTTCCAAGAAACATCATAATTATCCCCATTTCTTTTGGGACAATATTCTGTAGACAGAATTCCCAAATATAAAACAAAAGGCATGGTGGCCAAACTCCAAACAGGAACAAGAATCCTGACCAGAACACAACTCTAAATACTGTCTTGGTTGTCTGACAACCCATGAAACTAAAAGCAGGTTGGTGTTAAAGTACAGTAACATTATCGGCACTCCTCGCTAACATGGCTTAAACTGTTCCCACTTTCTGTTGTGCATTTAAATTGCACAAAACATTCAACGAGTCAGCCTTTGTTTCATTCTGTTAAAATGTCATGTACTGTAGCTCAGTGGGTGGGATACCTGCCTCTGGACCATGAGATCCTGGGTTCAAATCCTACCTCGTACCACCACTGGGTCCCAGAGCAAGACCTTTAACCCCTAGTTGCTCCAGGGAGATTGTCCTCTGTAGTTAGGGAATGGAAGTCGCTTTGGATAAAGGCGTCTGCTAAATGCTGTAAATGTAACTTCAAATGATTATATTTAGGCCACAAATGAGCCAATATATTCTAGTCTGTAGTAATTTAATAGGCTAATTGTCATGTTTCCTTATAGTAGTTAAGAAAATGAGATGCAGTCAGTTCTGCAATTTGTTAAAAATGTATTAATCACACAAGTGGAGAAAATGTAAGTTTAACAGTTAAAACGAGTGTTTACACAAGCACACACATGCACACACGCACACACACACACACACACACACACACACACACACACACACACACACACACACACACAC
>JBBMFX010000352.1:0-13542 GCA_037832545.1 Rhabdalestes septentrionalis | reverse complement strand
CCCCTGCATTCAGAAGGTTGTGGGTTTGAATCTCAACACTGCTAGTGTCATCACTGAGGTAACCTTGAGTAAGGTGTTGTCCTCACAAACTGCCTCCCGGGCACCCCTCATTGGTGGCAGCCCCCTGCTTCATATGGTGAATGGGTTAATGAGAGAATTTCAGCCATGACTTTATTTTAATAGGGGCAATCATGTCTATTCTGTATAATGAGGCTAGAGGAGTCATTTTTTGTCTCTTACTTTATAAGGAAAACAAACACAAAAAAATATCCACAAACTTTGACAACAAAATATATTTTATGGAAAATTGCTGGGCATTTTAAAAGGGAGGAATTTCAACACTGAATTTCCTACAGTTCTTGGATTTTACAATGTCGTCTAGAGGAGGTTCCATCCCTTTTTCAGTCAAAAATACTATCTGTGTTCCTCATATGTGTTCTAATTATATTTGTCGCAGTCCTGATGCCATGTCTGACACCCAAAGCTTAATTAAGATATAAAGGCTGTTGGTACCAATGTATATATCTCAAATGCGGACTATTAATTCTCTATTAAGTACATTTTTTTTGTTTCTGTCAGGCTGCCGGATGTCTACACTGTGTTCAGGAAGGCAGTGGAGGCCAAGGGCAGGGTGAGGCCAGTCCTCCCCTCCACAGAAAGCATCAGACCTCTCCCTCCAGGCCTCGAGGAGGGTCCTGTTCCTACATTTGAGGACCTGAAACAGACAGGTGATATTTAGGGACACAATGACACATATATTTTCCTTTTGGAGATATTCAGTAAGATTTTCAATCTTTGTAAATGTTCATTTTCAATTTATGGATCATAGTTATATGAAAACAACAGTTATGGAAGTAAAATGTATACAATGAGAAAGTGGTAAGGTGACAAAAAATATGCAAGAGTGAGATATATACATACAAGTTAATTTATTCCCCACAAAATCTCTTCCTACTGGTTGTAAAGAATCCACCCATTTGGAGTTTAACAAATATGTTTTTCTGAAGACAAAGAGAGATTGAGACCTTTTCCATAAAGTTCTAATTAGTATGATTGACAGATGGAATTTGGCACCTCTTCTCCTAGTGTAAACTATACAGTATGGATACGGGTATTAAGCTGAGTTTAAAATGAAAAAAGGTGTTTTGAGAGCATATTCTGGGGCACATTTAGGGTTTATACGATAAAAATAGGCTTCTTTTTTACAATATCACAACATCATGTTTTTTCCACTGTACGTGGGTGCTTTTGGAACGTAACCCCTGGGGGTTTACTTTGTATAATTTTTTATACATTTTTTCACAAAATCTCCAGAGAATCTGGCCTTAAGGGTTGTATATATTTCACCCATTTGTTCTAGAGATGAAAATTAGCTTTTAAATAGCGCTCTAACTGTATGGTGGCCTTGCTGAGCTAATATGAGTGAATTAATGTAGTCGCCAGCCCATGTTTATTCTTGAAAGCTGCATACTCTGGACTTTTAAGACCTAGATACCTGTGACGTTTTCAAATTAAAGGCCTGATACGGCAATGGCTTTTTTTTGTCGCTCATGCAAATCAATTATTTGGTCCTGGGTGCATTAAAAGTGTAAGGCCATTCACTCCTTAGCCATCCAGATTCCTGGTTTTAATTACATGCAGTTGTAAGATGCTCCAGCAGTTTTGAACGTGTTTTTTGGATTTTTCAGCTATCTGTTGCACCCTTAAAGATTTTAACCCTAATGGAGATGGATACATTTTTCATGGGTAGGTTCTGTAGTTTGATTACAAGAGTTATCTGTGATTTTAGTCCAGCATGAAGCTGTAGTGTGTGTAGTTGTTAGACTAAGTGTGGAGTGATTTAAATCCAGTATTAATCTGTAATGTGTGTAGATTTTAATGGCTGACAAAGAATTCTGGACTGATTTTAATCTGATATGATTGTAATAATAGTATAGGGATTATCATCTGAAATGAATCCACACTGTGTAGTTTTTACAGCCTGATGGTAATATTTGTTCAGTGGTTTTAGTCCATTATGAATCTGCAGTGTATAGATTTACAAATGATATTACGGATTTTCATAGTTGTTAATTGCCATGATAACTGTAAACAATATTGTTACAGAGCCATTGGACGACCCTCGTTCTGCGTTTCCCTGTCGAGGTGGAGAGAGTGAGGCGCTTGCTAGACTACAACACTACTTCTGGGACACAGTAAATCTTACCATCATTTTTTCTTTCATAGAAAGGCGTTTATTGGGATCTTACAGTAAATTGTTAATGCACTTCTTTTAACTTCATGTTTAGAATAAAGTTGCTTCCTATAAAGAGACCCGGAATGGTTTGATTGGAGTTGACTACTCAACAAAATTTGCCCCTTGGTAAGACAAACCATTTGGATTCAACAGGACAGCGGTTGGCCTTATGTTTCCAAATGAAACTTTTCTTAAACTGCTGTTTGTGTGGTTTCCCTGCAGGCTTGCTGTGGGTTGCATATCTCCCAGGTACATTTTCGAGCAGATCAAGAGATACGAGGCTGAGAGAACCAGCAATCAAAGCACTTACTGGTGAGCAAGTATGAAAACACAGAGGACATTTATAATTTGTCCCTTAAATTAGTATTTAATCAACAGATAATTGCTAAATCATTGTATTACAGCTATATTTTCTAGACACTGTTAGGAATTCTCATGCTGAGTTTGTTTGAAAGTGGTACAGAAAGGTTCTCTGATTTGTAGAGTATTATTTTTCACGAGTGCTTTGTGTTCTGTTAATGAGTAGATGAATATCAGAGACTTTATTTAAAATGTTTGTGTTAAAAACCTCTGTGGGATTGTTTTAGGGTGATATTTGAACTGCTGTGGAGAGATTACTTCAGGTTTGTGGCCTTGAAATATGGAGATCGAATATTCCACCTGAATGGTGAGTGTGAAGTGGGAATTTCCACCCAAAAATGTTTTAATGTGAGTGGGTTTCCGCCGGGTTCTCTGGTTTCCTCCCACAGCCCAATGTCTTGCGCAACAGGTGAAACAGAGGTGCTAAGTTGCCCCGTGTGTGTGTTAGAATATTTATCTGTGTGACTATCAGTTTTTTTCCATCTCTGCCCCCCCCCGCCAGAGCCCTGGTTAAAGATGGGTGATTAGATATTATTTCAAGATTGCACAACATTTTAGCACAATAAGGCTGCAACCATTTAAATGGCAGTATAGAATATTTTGGCAAAGAAGTTTAAAATTGTGTGATGAAATACAAATTGTATTGCTAAAATATAAAAACATAAGATGATATATAATATATGGTGTCTTATTCTGTATTAGCCTGTTTTTTTCTAAATCTGGTTATAAATTCTATTTCAATTTTTGGAGGATCATTTTGTTGCTGAAAATTACATCAGATTTTGTCAAATATATCATATAGTACGGTAAAAGCATTGTTTATGTTTTGCTGTGGTTAATTTCAGAAAAAATGGTCTGGGCTATGAATTAAGAAAAACGAAAATGCCTAAAAATGCTCATTTTTATAATTTAATAAGATATGCTCCCAAAACACTTCAATTTCATTTTATATTACCCTGAAAGAAAATTTAACACTAAACCAGTATTCGTACTGTACTGTTTACACTGAACTGCCGCAGTGTTAGAAGGTAAATACTGATGTTACCCCCATGTAGACTGTACCGTAATTCATGCACGGGTGTTTTCTTCAGTATGCACTATTGTCTTCTTTCATATAAGCAGGTAAATACAGTAATAATTCAATTTACTGTAATAAAAATACACGTTTTTAAAGATGCCTCACAGGGCAGCAGCCAATATATGATTCGATTACATTTTCTGGACAGTACTAAAAATATATACAAATACAATTTATATGGAAAGTTAGTGAATTTTTATGTGAATTCAGCAAACTTTGAAATGTGACTATATTGAGGAGCTCTGTATATCACTAATACATTGGCAGGTCACTAAACATTTTTTTTTTTTTTAATCTCCTAGGCCTTCAGGATAAGCATGTGCCCTGGAAAAAAGACATGGAGCTCTTCAATGCATGGAAAGGTAACATAGTTTATCTGCATGATTTGTTTTACAACTACAAAGCAATCCATACAATACCATAAATAAATGAATATCCACACACAAGGACTAAATATATAACATCAGCACAGTTACTGTGTTTTACTTTGCTAATTTTTGATATGATGTGTTGTAATGTTTTTCATCGAGTTCCGTATATGGTTCTGACCCTGTGTTCATGCCTGAATATAAGGGGCCACTTTATTTCAAGATGCTGAAACTGTTTTTTGCTTTAAAATGTTGTCAGTATCAAACACATACACTGCTTGTCCAAAAGTTTGTAGATATTGTTACTTCTGCAGTCAGAGGCATTCTCACTTATAACCCGAGCAGCGTGAATCCGTATCGGCGGCACAACAAATGGAAAATCATCGTAATACATGCAAAAATCTCCTTATATAGAAGTTTCTGCTCGAGGTGTCTGAGCTTTGTTTGGTGTTCCTATGTCATGTAGTACCACGGTTATTTTCATTTAAAAACATGTAATCATTTTTATCACAATTGCTGGGGTTTTAAATATGGTGTCACCCACAACTAAATACCGGAGAACTTCCTGGATAGTCTCTGCCTACATGTGTGTGGGGAAAACCCGGAGTGGGAGGGGCTGAGTGAGCGGATGAGTGGTGGCGCGCCAAGGGAAAGAGCAGCAAACATCGAGGGGAACAAACGCCGGTTCTAGACTGTTTCACACTGGTTATAATTACTGAAATCAGAGTTTACAGTTTAAGGGTTAACAAAAGTAGTCTGTCCCCATTAAGACTGTCTCAGCTCTTCTGGGATGGCTTAAAACTAGATGGTGGAACATTGGTGTGAGGATTTAATTGCAGCCTTTAGATTAAGGTACTGGTGGATTAATTCTGAATTAAGCCAATATCTGAAAGGTATTGGATGGTGCTCCATCACTATTTTCCACCGGAAGGCTTTAAACTCCTCTAGCTGATTTTTGCATTAAACACAGTGATCTTGGGCTCATGCTGACTACCCCTAAGCATCCCATTCTATTGCTCAGGACATTTTTGGAGCTTATACAAACTGTGTATGCAGTTGAACACCGGTGTCAGAAATGGGAACAACCTAAACTATGAGGACAAAAGTACCTGTTATTCAGGGTTTGGGTTTGGACCCTTATTTCAATGGAAGGACAGTCTTAATGCTTCAGCAGACCATGACATTCTGGACAATGACATGATTCCAGTTTTGTGGACACAGTTTGTGGAGGAACAAAAGAACTTGACCACTCCCAACACCTTAGGGACGAACTGGAACTGAGATTGTGAATCGGACATTCTTATCCAAAATCAATCCCTGACCTGAATAGGCACAAGATACAACATTTTGGGGAAAGCCTTCCAAGAACTGTGGAAGCTGTCATTGCTGTAGAGGGGGACCCGCTTCATATTAAAGTCTATGTGTTTGAATGCAATGTGATCAGAGTGTTTGATGGTGTCATGCTCAGGCGTCCCAATACATTTGTCCATTTAGTGAATATTTATATTATTATTACTGTTTAATATTTCCTGGGTTTTTTTGTTTTTGTTTTTTTTACTGTTTTTTCATGTATAAATAAAGCTGTTAAGAAGCTAAATGCTGAAGAGCAGATTAATTTGACTGTGCATTGATTTCTAGCAATATGTGCAAACATGTATGTAGATAAATACAATGAGTTAATATTTGATCTGATAATGACCACCACTCACAGCCTAAACTAGGCAATCTTTCTTGTACTTTATTCATCTTCTGGAATAATTCCCCAGGCCTCTTGCTTCAACAATGATCTGGGTTTGGGGAGGCTGATCCATGACTGATTGTGTTCTATCGTGTTTTCTTCTATCAATGGGGGGAGTGTGTGGGGACCGTACCTTACTCAACCATACCTCAGTGGTGCCACTAGCAGTCCTGGAATTCAAACGTCTGACCATCTGATCACAGGGGCAACGCCCTAACTTCCAGGCAACTGTAGATATTTGAATCAGAGTACAGTTTCCAAATATCAAACATATCTATCCCACTTTCCTCCAGAGGGCAGGACGGGGGTGCCATTCGTGGACGCCAACATGAGAGAGCTGTTTCTGACTGGATTCATGTCCAACAGGGGCCGCCAGAACGTCGCTAGCTTCCTCACCAAAGACCTGGGGCTGGACTGGAGGCTCGGAGCCGAATGGTTTGAATATCTGCTGGTGAGAAACAATGTGGCTGAGGCTGCACTGAAAGAAATAGCGCTTTAATTTCACATTATTCAGTTGTGACAATGCATTATTAATACAGTTGGATTCAAAAGTCTGAGCACCCCTGGTCAAATTCCATTGAAAATAACTACACTTCTGAACATGTGAGTGCTGAATTACTGCTGAATTTAACAAGGAAGATAAAACATCGAAAAATGTAAAATTATCCTGTGCAAAAGTTTTATTATATTTTTTTGTTCAAGGATTTTGTAATTGTTTACAATAATATACAAACCGAACAGAGAAACAGGACAAATTTCCACCCATCCCTCCCAAGGCTTTTGTACATTTAAAATAATATCCAGTGAGGATTCACATTTTTAGACAAGAAAATATAAATAAATACATTTTTTAAAAAGTGGAGAATTTAAAAAAAAGTACACATTTTCATAGTTTTCCATACATCTAAAAATGGCTGCCAGGTACTATAAAACTTCAAAGAGCCCCCTGGACCAAATTTTCTCGAATGTGAAATAATGCATCGTATTTGTGATCCAGGGTCTAAAATTTGCAGGGATGATTTCCTTCCATTTTAACAACATCTGTCTTCTTGCTATAAGGCTTAAATATATATTATATTTACATTTATAATGTATTAAATGCAGCAAATAGAAATTGCACACTAAAATTTGCTGAAATATTAATCTTTATTTTATGAGCCCTTGTATTTCTTAATAAACATAATGCAGGGTGGCATGGGAATTATAATGTATGGTCATGACTTAATATCTTTCTCTTACCTCACTAAGTCATGGCTGTGCATAATTTTTCTGAAGAAAAGGCCTCCTCAGTGGGTCTCCGTGCTGTTCGCAACATATTGTGGATCATGGTACTTAAAGTACATCTTTTATCAAAAAGTAAAAATAATTAGCCCATTTAATGCAGGACATAATGCAAAGTCTTGAATAAGATATTTTATTTGCTGGATGTTTTAAACATGGCTCTACGGATACATTTCGGCTGTCCAACAAAACAATATATATATTTCACTTCTTCATGTACTGTGAGACACAGTATGGACAAAAGTATTGGGACGCCTGGCCAAAACACCAACAGGGACTTTAATGACATTTTATTTCAATCCATTAACTCTAATATGGCATTGGTCCCCCTTTGCAGCTATAGCAGCTTCCACAGTTTTTGGAAGGCTTTCCAAAAATTTTGGAATTTCTGTGGGAATTTGTGTCCATTCATTCTGTAGAGCATTTATCATGTCAGACTCTGATGTTGGATGAGAAGGCCTGGTTACAATCTCCATTCCAGTTTTTTCCAAAGGTATTGGATGGGCTCTGTGTGGCCATTCATTTTCCTCCACACTGAACTCATCCAGCCGTGTCTTTATGGAGTTTCTATGTGTACGGTGACACAGTCATGCTGGAATAGAAAAGGTTCTTCCCCAAACTGTCCACAAAGTTGGAAGCATGATGTTGTCTAAAATGTCTTTAAGACTGACCTTCTCTGGAAGAATAGGGCCACATGAATTAAATACCTTAATTAAGAGGTGTGTCCTAATACTTTTGTGCATGTGGTGTCTCATTATTTTGTCCACCTCAGTCTTTCAGTTTACTTTCTTTTTACTCTCATGTGACACATTTTAATGCATGCCATGTACCAGGCAGCCTCAGATCTCCCTGTTTTCGGTGTGGTCGTGTCTTATCACTGTTGTGTTTATTCAGTGAGGTGCTCTTATCTTCTGAAGCGCAGGTGGACTATGATGTCTGCAGCAACTATGGAAACTGGTTGTACAGCGCTGGAGTTGGAAATGACCCGAGGGAGAACAGGAAATTTAACATGATCAAACAAGCGCTGGACTATGACGGTCATGTAAGTGCTCTTCAAAATAAAAGACTCTTTTGCCAGTGATAAACAAAAGTACTTTCAGCAATTATTACATCTTTGAAGCACATCCTGGATTTAATAATCCAGGATTAATATGTTTATATTTAAACATTGATGTAACCTA
This sequence comes from Rhabdalestes septentrionalis, assembly GCA_037832545.1. Taxonomy (NCBI): domain Eukaryota; kingdom Metazoa; phylum Chordata; class Actinopteri; order Characiformes; family Alestidae; genus Rhabdalestes; species Rhabdalestes septentrionalis. The sequence goes on along the minus strand of JBBMFX010000352.1, from coordinate 5,300 downwards.
TTTTATTTTTATATTATCTTTATATTTGTCTTACTTTATCAGTATGCTTAGTTAAATAATAAATGTCAGAATAAAAGCAATGAAAGCAAATATAATACAAACTTTTTTAGCAGCAAAACACACTTACTGTCCAGTTAAACTGGTTCGCAGAGGCTCTAAGGTTTTAGCACTTCACACTATTTTAATGTAAGGAGAGTTTGAGGAAATTTGGACAGTTTCTATTGCTCCATTCTTTGTAAAATGTTTCATCACATTTTTTTGGTAGATGCTCTTATCTAAAATGACTGAGGACACACAAGTTTCAGGACGATCAGAGTAGCGTTGAAAGAGCTAAAATCATTATGTAGGGAGAAATATATAATTGTATTTCATTGGGACACCTGACCATTATCCCAACAAGACCTTAATTAACATTGCATTCCAATCCATAAACTTCAACATGGAGTTGGTCCCCTCTTTGCAACTATAACAGCTTCCACTTTTCTTGGAATGCTTTCCACAAGATTTTGGTGCTTCTGTGGGTCCATTCATTTTGTGGAACATTCATGAGGTCAGACAGATTTTGGATGAGAAGGCCTAGCTCACAAGCTCAATCCCAGTTCATCAAAATGGTGCTGGATGGGATTGAGGTCAGGATTCTGTGTAGACATTCAAGTTCTTCCACACTGAACTCATCCAGCCATGTCTTTATGGAGCTTGCTTTTTTGCACTGGGACACACAGAGTCATGCTGGAATAGAAAAGGTTCTTCTCCAAACTGTGTCCACAAAGTTGGAAGCATTTGGTAAGAGGTCTAGATCTAACCCTGAAAAACAGGTGCCCCAATGCTTTTGTTCATATATTGTATGTTTGTGTGTGTGCAGGGAGATTATGTAAGGCAGTGGGTGCCAGAGCTGAAGGGCATTATGGGTGGAGATGTTCACACCCCGTGGGCCCTGAGTAGCGCCTCGCTGGCTCATGCACAGGTAACTCTTGACGTTACGTATCCGTCCCCCATCGTCAAGGCACCGGAGTGGAGTCGGCACATCAACCAGAAACCAGTGAGCATCACACAGCTTCTCCTCAAGCTTACCACGGGTTAAACACCAACGTTCATAATGTACTGAAACTAAAACTGAAGGATTGAACCCTTTAAACTGGGGCTGCTTGAAGGGTCTTGAAGGGTGATGGAACAATATACGCTGCTAATGCAGTTTAAAGGTGTGAAAGATTATGAACAAGATGCATCAAAATAACTCCACTTGCCTTCATCAAAGTTGCACAGATTCACTGCATTCTTTCCAGTTTTTGGAAATAATTTGTGGCCAAACCCTCCCAGCATCTTTAAAGCAGCAAGCAGTCCTGTCTCATTTGCAGAACAATCATTTTGAACTTGTGGGTCAGAGGGAGAAAGATCTGGAGACTGGGGAGGCCGAGACATCATTCTTAAACCTTTTAGATTTTCTGTTATTCAATCAATTATAATTTGTCATTTTGAAGAATGTTTTATAGGTAATATGTAAAGAAAATCTTTGATTTGATCATCATCAAAATTGCATATTAACTTACTTAGTTATGTGTCGATATAGACATGTTTTCGTCTTGGTTCCTGTGACCGACTCTGTAAATAAACACGAATCTGAAAGATTCTCTGAAATGGGATTGTTTTACAACATAGAATTCAGAATTAATTGTATCTTCACCTTTTACTGTTTCTTGAACTGTTTCTATGTATGTTTGATTTCAGTCTGGTGCAAGAAGGATGAAGGGGCCATCCCACACCCCACGGCAGCACAGAGACAGAGGTATCGACTTCTACTTCTCCAAGAGCAAGAACCTCTGAGGAGTAGAAGACTGTTTACGGGTTCTGTTTTGCAGTTTAGCTGCCTAAATAAAAGAGTTTATCATTCAGAACAGTTTGTCATATGATACTTTTTGTGGTGTTTTACTTTAAACTGCTAGAAACATGTAAATAAAGCATGTATATATTGAATTGCTTTGTCTACAATGGTTCCTGAAGGCTGTAAAAGTGACGGATGTTGAAAAGGGGAGTGAGGACCCATATTGTGGAAATACAACTTTTGATTAAGTGCGTAAGCACTGTTTCAAACCATTCACTCTTCAATTTGTGTAGTACATGTACAGTACTCTGCAAAAGTTTTGATCCACCCCTCATTTCATCATATTGCTTCCAAAGATCCATACTTTCTATAATTTTAAACGTGGGCTTGAGGAACAGTTCTCCAGGCTTCCTGAAGGACTTTCAAAGACTCACATTTCCAGTCCAGTCCCTGAGCCTGACCAGTTTCAGGAGCAGATGATCAAGTGGTGATCAGTATACTGGTGGTGCTGAGTGCTGAGTGGTTGGAACTCCTTTATCTCCTTGTATCTTTAGGCTTTTTGAAGCCTGTCACAACCAAACATATGTTCACATTTCTTTTATTTAATCTAGTCAACAAAGACAAGACAGTTTGAGGGGCACAAAGTATTTTTGCACCAAAAAACATTAAAAGCAAAATATGAAGAAATCAGAGGTGGTTCAAGGCTTTTGTAAAGTACTGTATAAGGAACCAAAGCTGCAAATATTGACTTTGAATTTGTGGCATAATAGTTTTTGTGATGTCATGAAACCCAGTGCATATAGTTGGTGTGCTTTTCCTTTTCTTTCGCTCATCCCTTTTTTCCCCATTCACTTCCATTCATTTTTAACCCCATAAAAATAAATGCAGTTTCAGAAGAAGAGACTTTCAGGCTCCATACAGTGATCAAGCCTTATGAAACTTCACTAGAGGCCTCAGGCCACACCCCCAATGACATACATGTTTAAACTGAACAATATGGACAAAAGTCTTGGGACACAGCTATCATACAAATGTATTGGACACACACTCTCACACTCACACACACTCACAGATTTTTACTGAACAATATGGTCAAAAGTATTGGGACACAACTCTCATACAAATGTATTGGAAACACTCTCAGACACAACCACACACACTCACTCACACGTTTTTACTGTACAATATGAACAAAAATATTGGGACACAGCTGTCATTCAAAACAATGTGGACCAACATATTGGCCCACACACATGCCCACACTAAGGCTATGCAAATTCTAGTGCTACGTTGACTGCGGCATTTTTGAGCAAGCACACTTTGCATTTTCTCTGTGGAAATGCAGTCTAGTTATTATTATTACACACAGACACACACACACACTCACTCACACAGGTTTTTACTGAACAATGTGAACAAAAGTATTGAGACACAACTCTCATACAAATGTACACACACACACACACACACACTCACACGTTTTAACTGTAAGATATGGAAAAAAGTATTGGGACACTTTGCATTTTCTCTGCGGAAATGCAGTCTAGTTATAACTGTCAGTTCAGTGTACATCGCTCTGTCCATTCATACTGAAGTTATAAGGAGTGTGCCAGCCTAAGACAAAAGTCTTGGGACACCAGGTCATTTACATGTGAAATTCTTAAAGACACAGAAACAGCCGGTTGAATTCTAAGGGATTAAGAGATGTTGACAACTGTGTGAATGCTTGGAAGATGGACCGTCTGGCACAAAATGAACAGTGACATAATATGGTTTGAAATAATTATTTGTTTTTTCTTTTACTGCAGCAAACATTCCCATTTGATTTCACTTATCAAATCAGATAAATTCATCAAGCATTAATTAAGACATTAAATATATTAAAATTAATTGTTCACGTAACTTATTCATGAATGAATATTGAAATTGAAATTATATTACATGAAACTAAATTATATTTTATTTATGAAAATAAATTATAGGAGATTTATCTGTACAATAAAGTCTCCATGTGCTTTGCATTAAGATAATGTAAGGTGATGAAAGTTGAGAGATGAAAGTTGAGAGTAGGGCAAATGACAAGGGCACACACACACACACATGCACAGTGATGCTGCAAAAAAAAGCACAGTGACTTTTGCTTCTGTGTGGCTGTGGTTGTCCTAAATAGGAAGTGGAGAGTTATGGCTGTCTATTTAAAGAAGAGCATTACAAGAAAGGAGAAGAGAAACAAATGCTACACCTAAAATTTACATGCAGAGTGAAAAGCATGAGAAGTTCTCACTTTTATGCAGGTTATCACATAACAAGTGATTGATATGTGTTTCTTTTTTAAACACAAAAACAAGTTTGATTATACATTATATCCTTATAATTGCTTTTTAATTTGCATGAACTGACTTTGTGTTTGGTGAATGTTTAAAGCCGACATTCAGACTTTTGGGAGCAGCAGTTGGCCTCGTGACCCATGGATCCGGTTTGTCCATATTTGGCCTGAACACAACACGATGTTTCCGGCGGTCGGTGTTTCTAAATTGCTTTGATTGGGTAAAAACTCAGACTGAAAGGAAGCTCGTCCAATCTCATTGCAGGGTCACTGTGACGAACTCCCTAGAGTAGAACACTTAACCAGCCCTGGTTTTGCCAAAAAATAACACATGATGCATGTGATGTTCTGAAATGTTTAGTTTAATAGTTTTACTGCCCACAAGAATTACACAAATCTGGACAAATCTTTTCTAAATTGATCCAATCGTGTGGCTAAAAAGTAAACTTTTAATTTATGTATTTAAATCAAACTATCAAACGTTTTGGGTTAAAAAATATTAAAAAGTCCAGATCTGTGGAAAACAATAATGAAAAATATTAATATTATTGTTTCTTTCTTTCTCTCTCTCTTTATATCTTTATCTCTACATTTATATCTAATTATCTAATTATATATATTTATTTATAATTATATAATAATTATCAAATACGAACTGTTAGATAATATTTAATTGTGCTCAATTTCATCATTTTATACCAGTGAGAAATTACATTTTTCTTTCTTATATTTTTTTTATTTCTTAATCTAAATTCTAGTGGTTGGACACTAGAGGGTCAATCCTTGTTTGCTGGCGGCTCGCTGCGTCACTGTGACGCGCTGGGTTGAATTTCCTCATTCTCTGGTCTCTGAACAACTTTGCTGTAACTTCCCAGCAGGAGCTGGGGAGCATGGGCTGAGTAGAGAGGAGAAATCAGAGCCTTCCTGGGCGGAGAAGTGGCTGAAGAAGAAGAAGTTTGTTTTTATTTAGACTGTAAGTTTTGTCTTGAACACCACTATGGCATCATCTTCATCACCATCTCCTGCTGGTCCGGAGATTGACTACGAGCAGATCCCCGTGCTGGCCCTGAACTGGGGGGTGAGGAAGAGGCTGGGACTCTACCTGAACCCCTCCAGCATGGTGGCCTCCGACTGGACCGACCTGGCCGAGAAGAT
>JBBMFX010000342.1:0-13542 GCA_037832545.1 Rhabdalestes septentrionalis | reverse complement strand
CACTCTCACACTCACTCTCACACTCACTCTCACACTCACTCTCACACTCACTCTCACACTCACTCTCACACTCACTCGGACCTGTAAAGCTGCTTTGTGGCAACATGGTTGTAAAAAGCGCTATTTAAATAAAATTGAATTGAATATGCATTAATGAATGTTCACTCACTGTAATTTGATGTTAGATTATATATGAAATCATGTAAATGAATGGTATCTTATTGTAAAGCCTTACCAAACTATTCAGGACTGCATTTGACCTGACTTTTATTTTATCAAACTGCACAAACCATATTTCATAACCTAGAGCTGCATTTCTGATGGACTGATTTTAGACACAATCATTAACCATACAGTTGTCCCATCACACACACATTTTGGCTACACAGGTCATTTAAAAGCATCCATTGTGTAAAAATAGTACGCTATTATGTCCTGTTTTAAACGCTATATGAGCATTAAATAGTTAATAAAGAAACTTTATTTTGACACTCACGTAAGCGTTAGCCGCGCTTATGCTAACAGTTAGTTAAGCAAATGGCAAGGTTTATTTCAATCCGACATTCCAATTAATATAGGTATATTTTTATAAAGAAAAACTCTAAATATAAAATTCAATTAAAACTTACCTGCTTGAATTCTTTCATTAAGTCTGGGTGATGGTCTTTGAGGTGTTCAATAAGGTTCTTCCTTTTGACATAAACCTTCAATGACACTGTTTGAAAATGGGTTTCTGGTGATCAGTGATGTTGCCCTGGTCATCGGCCTCAAAAACAAAATACTTCCAACACGTGGCTCTTTCCTCCTTTCTTTTCAACGTGCGGATTCTGAGCCGCCTCATCAGGCAGCACCGCCGGTCGCCACGTCTGTGCTTTTAAGAAGAAGACGCAACTGCACAATAACCCTAACCCTATTGGATAGCGCAGCAAGAACCAGGTTGACCAGCTGCTTGGTACCACCGGTACTTCCTGGAACCATAACATTTTTTAGTACCGACTTGGTACCGAAGTACCGGGTCTTGTGTCCATGTATGAGCCTGATTAAATCAGTGGTGGTCTTGATTACTCCAAGCTTTACGTTTTTAAATATTCTGAAATGACACAAATAACCTGAAACAACAAATTAATAAAATGACATTATTGAAAACTAAGTTGTTAAATCTAAAGCAGCTCAAACCTAATTCCACTTAAAATAACTTAATGCAACTAACATTTTCTGTCTCAGAAAAAACACCCTGAAATCCTAACCCTAACCCTAAGATTTAGTTCTATTCTGCTCCATGGATTTAGACTATGAGTGTCAACAATGTGCAAGCACCTAGGCAGCATTTCACGTTTCTAATAATAAAATATGCAGTTAAATCCAAGCTCCTCATATATGAGACACTTTCATATGTGGTCATAATTATTTTTAAATACTGTGCATGCCCCTCGAAAGACAGGAATCAATTACTCACAGCCTATTAGAAAATCTTCAAACTGAGCAAACGGAGTAAAACAAGTTAGAGCAGAGCAATGAGGACACAAGAGAAAAATAGTCAACCAGAAAAAAGTCCTTACTCCTTGGTAAGTAGAAGCTTTATGCTTTCTTATCTAAACTGTAACACTTAAGTATCCAATATCATTTTCAAATGAACTGCACTTTCTGGTCCTCAGGGATGTGACACTGAGGACATTAGTTAAGTTAACCATTAGGTATGGAGGAAAACAAAGTGAACCCACATGGGATCCAGGATCATTTTTAATACCAGTTTGACATTGATGGAAAAAGGTCAGAAAAACGAAATACCTCAAATTTAATTAAAGACGCTGCAATTCAGCTTCAAACAGGAGTGTGAGTAACTTCAGAACAAAGGATGAGCAGAGTGAGATGTTATGGGCACCCAAACACACAAACCCACACCTGTTAGTTGGTGTCAACTTTCTTTACAGAAAGTGAAACTATGTAGTGCATCCTCATGCCAAAGTCAAAAGAGGGCTGCTCACTCCAGCTTTTTCTAGTACCTTCAAAAGACAGGCGTTTGGGCACAGTGGAGTGGGTTGCAGCAGAACCATGACCAGAGGGGTGAGAAGGGGGTCGTGAGGGTCTGGAGGGTGGCCGGGTGGGAGTGGCTGGCCGGGTTGGGAGGGAGGTGGGACCTAACTGATATCGGGAAGGAGGACAAGAGGAGGGAGATGGACAGCGAGAGGGCCAGGGGTGGACACCTGACAGGGATTGAATGTAAAAGAAAAATGAAACAAAGCAAGCTGTGCTCTAATATTATGTAGATCTGTTTCTCACTCAAGATCAGCTATATCAAATAAATGCTGCTTCAGAACATCAGTTGATGGTGTTTTCCTTTTGCTTACTAGAGGGACAGAAATTATGTCTAATTAAGAATTTTCATTGCAGGTTTAGTCATAATAAATAAAAATTGTTATTTGTTGATTCAAACTGTGTATTAAATTACACCTAACAGCCACAACATCAAAAATATCACTGCCATAAACACCTCTAGTAGGCACATCAGAACTGGACCACAGAGAAATGAAAAAAGGTGGCCTGGTCTGAAAAATCATATGAATGTCCAGGTGAATACCAGCTGCTAACTTGAAGGCAAAAAAAGCAGAAAAAAAAAAGGAGGCAAACCTGTACAGAAAATGTAATGCTTTGTTCAATTTCCTGACAATACCTCCTGGCATTGACATGCATGTTACTTTGACACATTAACCACCTAAACAATCCTGCAGACCAAACTTGTTCTGCAAGCCATTCCAGAACAATTAGTTCAAGTCAATGAGTTCAAGATGCTGTAGGTGCTCCCTCACAACTTGCAGCTATTGTCAGATGACACAAGAATACCCCTCAAAGTTCTTGTGGTGTCCATGGCTCTATGGGTTTTAGCGTTTTTGTTGGCATTAGGGTGGGGGCAACACAATATTACACAAATGGTTGGTGTACATCACACTGTGATATATTTTTGGCTTGACCTTGAGAGGCGTAAAACAAAACTTTGACAAAACAAACTGAAAGGATCTTAATCTGAACAATCAAGGAAAAATGAATCTGAGACAGTCTAAATTACTGAGACAAGACAAATGACATAGGAATAGAAGAAGGTATTTGTTGTCCTTTAAGTCAGGAATGCACAGAAATACAAACTGGTAGTCCACAGTGAAAGCAATTAGATTATTCTGCCAAAGTCAAAAATAATTCTGCAGCAATACATGAACCACTAATGCATAAACAAATATATTGTATTTGACTTATTGAAAGTAACAAAACACGAACCCAGCAAAAACCCAAGGAAATGTTAAAGGAGGTCTAAGGAAAGCATCTGAATGATTACTAATCAGAGTGGAATTCTGAAGGTCTCTGGTAAGCTCATTATTTCAAGAGTATAGAGGCAGATACATTTGTAATGCTGTCATTAAGTTGTTGGAGTTCAAATTCAAATTGGGGCTTACAGAGTAGATCATGTTAGTGTAGATCATCTCAGGCTGACGATTCATAATTCTCTCTCCCTGACCAAGGCTAAACAAGTCCACATATTTAATTACCATAAATTCCGGACCATAAGCTGCTACTTTTTTCCCAAATTTGAAGCCTGCCTCCACATAATACGGTGCAGCTAATGTATGTTTTTCTTTTTCATGACGGCAGAAACATTTTGCCTCGTAACCAGACCGGGCGCCAGACACGGATTTGCGGACGGACATTTGGGGAGGCAACACATTTTACAGGCTCGTTTCGGGTTGATATGTTTTATGGGCATCTCAACTGCATCTGTGGGCTCAAACTCCGGGACGGCTTGTATTCCCAGGGGGCGGGGGCGAGTGAGTCCGAGGGTGGGCACGGCCCCTTAAGCCCCGCCCATTACGAAGATAAGGAAGATGAAGAAGGCGATTCATGTCTTTTCCTGGTAGGCTGCACTACATAAACGGTATACATTTTTACCGGTTGTTAGGAGATGGAATGTTGTTTTTTCAGTAAAAAAGCACAAGCAACATAATGTGGGTGTTACTGATACGCACGTATACTTGAAGGTAGCTGGAATATGTATTTTTGTTACCGTAACGTTTCAAAGTAAAAAAATAATTATTGTGTACATATCTCATATTACAGCGTGAGACACATGCGGCTTACAATTCGGTGCGGCTTGTACATGTACAAAATTTATTTTCTTTCTAAAATTAGAGCATGCAGCTTTTAATCAGGTGCGCTCTATAGTCTAGAATTTACGGTACATGCATGTTCAAAGAAAATGTACAAATGAATGTAAATGAATAATAACTGCAGCAATAAGAACTACCTCCATTGACAACACGTTGATCCACACATGGTAGTGTGCTGTGGTCATGAGGTCCAGTTCTAGGCGTGGGTGGGCCAGGGCTACACTGCACCAGTCTGGGAGAGTTCTGCCGCCCTGTTCCCCATGAAATTGGTGTTTCTCTGTTCCTCTGACCTGGAGGAACATATTTGTTCTCCCTGTTTAAGACACAATTATAAATGACTATTAATGCTACGCATTACATTGTACCTGGGCTAAATGGAGTTTTATGAGCAACGCAAATAGGAGGTAGCAACAAATAATGATGCAAAACCAATCCATGATTGTAAACATTAGGCAACATAATGATTAAAGGTAATTAGGACAGCAAATTCCATGATTATGATGACTGTTGACATTAGTCTGGACATTTCTTTTGATGAGACATGATTAGATGCAGCAAACATGATTGCAATGCGATTGCAATGCACTTTCAATGCAATTCAATGCCATGTGCTTAATTTTATTTACTTAATATTTTAACTCTATATTAATGCAAATTGCAGGTGATGTGTGTGGACATATGTGCATGTACCAAGCTATTTCACAGCAAAAAGAACTACAACTTTATTTTATAAAGAAACAAAATGTCAGGATCCATACCAGCAACTCTGTCCAAATGATTTACCTTTGTTTTTTGGGATTACAAGCAAATTCAATGTTTGGGAATTCCTTACATTGTTAATTATGGCCCACTTTAACTGACATTGTAGCTACCACATAACAAGAGTGTGAAAAATATATTACATCACTGGAAGTGTTGGCACATAACTTGATGCTTCACCTGCTAAGGGTGTGCGAATCCCTCATTACAGCTGTGTATTTCTCCTCCTCTGAGCGGTCATCGTTCTCCAGGGCCACTCGGGCCTTATGGGCAGCACTAGCCTCAATCTCTTCAGCCAGCTGGGCTGCACGGGCTTCTCGCTTCAGGAACTCTTCTGAATTGTCCCGCTCCAGTGGTACCCTGAGATATTGGATACCAAAAGTGTGAAAATTCTGACAAAGTAATGTGACTTAATATTAACATTGAGCAATTTCCTCTGGAATTAAGTTCTTATTATCATCCAAATTTTTTTTATCTGGTTTGCATCTGGTTTCAGAAATCCCAAACAAATAAAACAAAAACAAAAAAATCAAGAAAGGGAGGCACTCACGTGTAGGAGGAAAGGGTACTGTCATAGGTGGACTTCACACCATGTGTGTCTTCATTGTATTTAAACATGTCATTAGGATCCCAGCCATTCGACTGAAAGGAGTGTTACAAATTTTAAAACAATAACTTCACCCAGTTTCATTGCAAAATTGTTTAAAAAGTATGAGTTGAATTTTACCAAATCATTGTCAAGAGACTCCAGGCTGCCTGAGACATACTGAACCCCACCATCCCAAGGTTCAAGGTCCTTCTCTTTGTGTTCTCCATTCAGACGAGTACTAACTGCACTGTCTGTGAAGTTATCTGACACAAACAGACATGAAAAAGAAAAATGCAATAACATTTTACTAAGAAACCAGATAACAGCAACTATTTTAACAAGATTACTATAAATTCCATATTAACATTTCATCACAATGGGGTGCAATCATCATGACAAAACCATTATATAATTGTTCATTTACTTAAAACACTCTACAGGATTACACTTGATGGTTTGTTTATGGCAGACTGTGTTAAACAGTTTTCACTGGAGTCTGGATGTATTCATGTTTCAGCAACATTTTCCATCTTAGCTTATTAGCAGAAGGAGTACATTCTGCAAGTGAACATAGACTTGGCACTTAAACAGAACATCACAAACTTATAATGTGGCCACTGTAATTCCTTACTGTCACTTGGCCCAAATTCTTCAGTCATTAAAAGCTGTTTTTAGTTTAATCTTTTAACAAGAAAAAAAAAAACAATTAAAAATATTAAATATTAATGTGAAAATTCAGCTGATACATTACGCCAATTTGTTATGACCTGTCAGAACACCAAAAGTATTTCCAAAAATAAACCAAACTTCTTCTTAGGGTAATAGTTAGTCTTCGTTTAGAGAATCTGTTCCGATATCTTGCAAACCTGAGTCACATTAAGAATGTAGATCTGAGGGTTTGGTGCCTGAATCAATCTACAGTTCTGGAATCTTGCCGTTTTTATAGCTTTGGAGGACAGTCCTTAGGGCAAACCAAATGAAATTAATCCTGATTGGTTCAAATTAGCTTGCATACAGCTTAGGTTGTTAAGTGAATCCACTGAAGATGGCAGCATCAATTGATTAAATGTGATGTAAAATAAGTCATAAGATTACCTTGTTCTGATGAGACTACACCCGTTGAAAGAAGAGAGAGACACAGTAAAGAAAAGGTCAGCTAGAGAAAGTCAATGATCTGATGAGAACATATACATTCAGAACACAAATTAGACACTGAAAGTTAGGGATGTCCCGATCAGGTTTTTTTTGCCCTTGAGTCCGAGTCATTTGATTTTGAGTATCTACCAATACCGAGTCTCTATCCGATACTTCTATATACTATACTAAGGTCCGATTTCTGATCACGTGATCGGATCTGGACATCCCTACTGAAAGTGGTTAAAAAAAATGTGCTGGTATCTACACAGGACCACATCAAAATAAAAGTGGCAAACTCCATTAGTCAGCCCATGACAAGCCACAAGGTTTTTATTTTGACAGGGGTACACTCTCAGAATATTTATCATTCGGAACATAAAGGGGTATTTTATTTCAGTATTTTGTTTTAAAACCTTGATTAATTTGAATTATAAATCACTATTCAGGAAGGGCCTGTTAATGTAAAGGGCCTGTGGGATAATGTAATTTTGACACAGGACAATTTGTAATGTTCATGACTGATTTGCACTGGATAAGAAATGTCAGTGTTTGATTCACACATTACTGACACACCAAAAATGTTTATGCAAAATGACTGGCTGCTCACAAGTGGAAAACGTGCATTAGCTATGATTAGAGTGTCAATTAACCGCAGTCATTGTTGATGCATAAATAAAAAATGTCATTTTACATGTTCATACATTTAACTTTCACCCGAGGTAAGAAAAATATATCAGCTTGGTTTTGGCCACAAAAAACATAGGAACAGGCCTGATTATTATAAGTCTCTATAATGAGGAAAAAAACACAAATACTCAATTTACACAAATTATGTATCTATTCTTGGAATATTTACCTACATGACAATTCAGGAGACTAATAAAATCTGGAACTACAATTCGTTTAAGGACTGTGTGTTTAGCCAGTGAGGTGTGGACAGCACCATTGGCTCTAGGCCTCGTCACTGCTATTTTTTGGCCAACTGAGCATGCTGAATCAGCATCGACAGTCAGCCATGAGAGACCACAAGCAAAAAGATAAACGGAAGCAAGAATGTGGGCAACACAAGAAAACGACACTCCTAAAACCGGACACACAATGGAGTTTCAATATTCAACGGCAGTGCAAATAGCGATGTTTGCTCACCAAGGGGGGTGTTTTAAACATTGATGTTCAAATGTGTAAATGTTTAAATGAAAAATATGCAACATTATTTAATTTCACAATTTATGCATTATTTAACACAAGAAATAAGTTAAAACTAAATACAGGCATGTTATAAATCCATAACATGAGATGAATGTCAGCTGCTGCTGCAGTAAGCCGTTCCATATAATTACAGTCATGTGGAAAAAATTAGGACACCCTATGAAAGCCTGTGCGTAATTGTAGCAATACTGGGAGATTCAAGTTATAAAACTAAACTAGATATCGATTGATATATCGATTTACCGATATTTTTCCCGATATTTAAGCATTTTACCATAATCGGTTAGCGGTTTTGTAATATCGGGTTTACCGAAAAATACTGCCATCTGGTGGATGTTTTGAGAATTACGCGCATGATCTCCATTGCAGCACGAGGGGAAGCTGCATGCAAAGGTAAAGAATACTTACTTGCTTTCTTATATTTAGTAAACTTTATTAAACATAACAGCTATTAATGCACATTTACCTAAATGACTGATATGTAGTTTATGCAGCCTGTAGATATGTAGTTTATACACCATTGAAGACTTTAGTAACAGTGTCCTTTTTTATTATTTTTTTTTAGTATTTTTTGCACTTTCAGACCCCTAGTTTTGATTTGTATGCAAGGAGGGAGTGATTGTTATAAATAAAAAAGTTTGTTCAGTTCAGCGGTGTTGTAATAATTGTGTCAAAAACAGAAGTATAATAGCAAATAAATATCGGTTCTGAATATCGGTTATCGGGCACACGGGAGTGCGCTCAGCTTCTTAAAGCTGTAGCGCCTAGATTTACATGCTTGATATCATTCATGAGGGTTATATTTGCCACATGATACTGCAAACAGACCCTTACAACTGCTAAAATATTTTGAAAAGGAACATTTAAAATGATAATATACGGTTTTCAAGCTGCCAAAAAGTGATTACAGCTTAGAACTTGTGACTGTCACACGTTATGAGCTACAATCACTTTCTGGCAGCTTGAAAACTCCATGTTCTCAGTTTTAATGTTCCTTTAAAGGTATTTCCGCAGTTATAAGGGACTGCTTGCATTATAATGTGTCATATTTACCCAAAACCCAACCCGACCCGAGGAAGAAAACAAATAGTTAACAATACGTTTTGATCTAAAAGTAAATGTGTTTTTTAACTTAAATGTATTTGCCTGGGACTCCTTCTATTTATGGTTAAAGAGTTAGTTGTGCACTCAGTTCATTTTCTGCGTTGGAAATGAACAGTACATTTTGAATAAACTATATGAAAATGTAGACATAGGACTTCAGTTCGGACCTTCTACTGGGACGAAATGTAATAACTGGACCTCGGTGACTTTAATTGAATACCCCTGGTATAGACGATCAATGTAGGAACTAGAAAACTAGAAAAGTAGACATGTTCATTCAAAAATAAAAACTGTAAAAAGGACCAAACATTTATGTACGTTAATGTTGGGCTTCTTCAGTGGAACTCATCTACTAGAGTGATATTGGGGCTGGTTTACCTTCAGAGAGCTGTGCTCTGACCAAATCACCTAATGTTAAAAATGCTGAAACAAATGCATTATATTTTACATATAAAGGACCCATAAATAGCAATCAGGATAATCTACATAAAAAAGTCACTGTGTTAGTGAAAATTGTATCATTATGCTCACAGGGCAAAATTCAGAGGATTTTCAAATGTTATCATTAGAATCAGAGGAATTATGTCATTTTGGCACAAGCCTTACCTCTCTTGGCATAGTTGAGATCCACATCTTTAAAGTGCACCACCACAACATCGGAGGACTTAAATATGATGCTCTCCACTATGTCCTCACGATGAGGACCCATGCAGGGCTCAGGGCTTTTCCTATGAGCTGCATCCATGACGAGATCACACTGTGGATAAGTACGCAGACATTATTACATTCATCAATTCTAAGAGTGAGTCTATTATTTCATGCTTAATATTAAATCATCAAATAAATATAATCACAAATGTGGAAATGAACTCACATTTCAAGACATTAGGGATTCACAATGATAACCAAATCATACTGGTATCATCAAAACTGATAGACACTTGAAGTAGGTATTTCATTGACCATATACAGGGGATAGCAGAATATTTATGTATCATTGGGTTATTATGCCAGAATATATGGACATTAATCAGACTAGTAAATCCCAATAAATTAACCCCAACATTTAGACAATGTGTAACAAAATTTACATGTCATGTTTATGATATGTCAAATAACATCTGCCTAGAGCTCCCAAATGTGTGCATCCCTAATTGACACTATGTACTTTATTTTATGGCAATCATTTTTTTCTGTACCTCAGGGCCATATGTTTTGAAGACACCCTCATAAATCACACCATTTTTTACTATAAGTTCACATTTGGTTCCCTGTCAGAAACAAAAACATGAGAGGGAAAAACTTGATCATTTTCCTTAATAAGCAGTTGGAAGAAAATAGATAAAGATGGATCTTCTAATGCTTAATAGCTGCAATTAATTTCATTCTGGAAAAGCAAAACAGAGACAGGTCTGAATGTACCACTACTGATGTCAAGACATGAACCATCCTCATGTTTGCATAAACTCCACCAAAGGCCACCTTCAAGACAGAGGACAGTACAGTCATTGTTTCAGCCAAGGGAAAAATTTAAAAAAAATTTTTTTTAGTTTGAATTGACTGCATATCTTGTGATAACGGTCAGCAACAGAAAACAAGAGACTTACTGTAGTGGAGGATACTTTGGCACTGTTGCGTCCCCTGTAGAAAATAAAAGCAAAAGCTTAATCATAAGGACAATTATCATAAAATGAGCGAGGCAGAATGAATCAGTGTTTATCTCCTACAGCAACAAGGGCATAAAACCTTGCGATAGTCTATCTTGTCTTCCAACTCTATTTACGGCTGACTACATATGAGGAACCTATAGTTTGTCACAAGACAAATATCTGCCTCTACAAATATCTTAAGGTCAAATGGCAAGTTGGTTTTAGACTGAAATTGCAAATTAAATGAGGGCACTTTTTGTAGTTTTGTTTAAGGTCTACAAGTTTAATGTAATAATATGAACCTAAAAACCATGGAGCTCTTGATGATACATACAACACAACTAACTGCCTGTCTGATATACTATGATCAGCACTTCATTATGAAACAAGAAATATGGAAGAAAAATAATAATAATAATAAAAAAATAATAAAAAAATAAACCCCAAAACTATTTATAGGAAATAATCGCAAGAGTCACAATAATGGTCCTTGCACTGGTAAGATACTCAGTCTCTCAAACAGGTTGATAGGTGTCTTATAACTTTTGTTAACACATATTCAAGCAGAAAAGTAACACACAGGAAGCACACTGCAGTGAAAATGAATTAATATTCGCAATAACGGCTAAACAAGGGACTATGCAAAAAAATGCCATCCTCCCGAATTATCATGTAGTTTAAGCCAATAAAAGCCCATCCCTATGGCTTTTACTCTAATTTGAGGGTAACACTACAATCTGAGTCACCTAAACACCTGAAACACCTAAACTCATAAGGTCTCTTGCAAAAGCTGCTGGGACTAGGGTTGCTGCCTCAACTTGGTAAAAATGTCTCGAGTCTGTTAGTGGCTTCTCGATATTCTAAATTCAGTGACTGGGTAGTGAATGAGTTCAATCTAAAATAGATGGAGGTGAGTTCAGGTGCAGCTTCTATACCTATGAAGGTTATTGTGCATTAGTACTGCCAATATATGTCCCCAACAATGCATCTTTAAAAAAGTGACTTTCTGGATGAGTAAACATGGATAGGAATGTAGTTTTGGGTCAGAAATTTGATTTTGCAAATCAGAAACCTAAAATCCATTCCTTGTGTACATGATGTTTGAAAAATTCTAGATTACAATAGTGCATTTTAGTGAATATAAAGAGGTTTAAAAAGACGGCATAAATTGCAAACACATTATGGACTACGATGGAAAGGTGACCAACAAAGTGATGTATTTTTAATTCTACTACATGCACCAGTGTTCAGCAGCCGGCAGCGGATTTATAGAATTGTGTTAGGAGGTAAAACAATACACAAACCTTAAATTACCTTGTGGAATAACGCGTCATCAAAATCGCAGATCCCTCTTTTTCCTCATTCATGAAAAATTACACGCATAAGCTATTTGGCGCTGTGCTGTTACCGCATGCGCAACACGCATGAAAAGCCCCTATCAGAGAACAGTGAGGGATGCAGCAGCAGCAACGCCAGCGATTGTGGATGCCAACGACCATTGCTGTCTAAATTTACTTCAGCATTTTAAATAATACTATACACCCCCAATCACAAGTGGATCTGTGCGTTTCTAGTAAGGTCGAATCGAGTGTCGCGTGGAATCCCGCGTGTTAAAGGTTGTTTTTTTCTGAGAAAACGCCCACGATCAAGCTCTCATCAAGGTTTACGTTCCTCTAACCGTGTGACCCGAAGGTGACGCACGCTTCTCACATTCGGTTCTCTCGTGCTTCCGCACCGGTTGCTACGTTACTGGATGATACTAGGTAAAAGCGTCAGTTTAGCTTCAACTTGTCCAGCATCACAGACTTTCCCAAGCGAATCTATGATTCCCCAGACACAATAAAAACGTATTTGCTGGGTGCTATAGATAGATGCAATGGTACCTATAACTGCTAAAAAATGGCTAGCTGGGTTCTCACAATCTAGATCTGTTGCCTAGATAATGTATGGTCCTTCACACACGTTGCATGTGCATAACCCATTATCACATTTCTCATAAGTGTCAAAGAAATGCACCCGTGAGAAAGACAACACTTAAACTAATCATTGCAGAAAATTATTCATTGTTGGCCTACCAATTTGGCTCAGTTTCATAAGAAAAACACTACAGTGTGCTCATTTGACCCCAGTGAACGTAATTCACATTAACTGCGAACAAACATGTTGAATGGCGAAGCGAAGTTTACAGCTGATTAACATATAGGTTATACTCCAAGGCAATAAATATAGCCCATGCTCGGCTATCTAACGTGCTACAGAGTCAGTCAAACCGGCAGGTAAAGGACACGGCTGAAGAAAATGTGCTACACAGGAAAAATGTGATCGTTTCCGGTTTTTCGGTTCAGCGAAAGGATGGTAATGACCACTTAACATACCCAGCCACAATAGCTGCAGCACCGATTTGTGAGCAAACGTGTGAATCCCGATTTCACCAAACCTGGCCTGACTAGAAGGAAGAATCCCGTCCCCTGTCCGGGCTCGCTTGGCCTAACTCCGTTAGCTAACAGTAGCGTTCTGACTGACCGCAGTATTGTGTACTGTTTCAGTTTATGGACACGGTGAGCATTTTTTACGCTTACAATTGTTGCCCTGTACAATTATTTTAAGCGACCACTCGGAAAACAAGCATGTCCGATCCGCTTTGCTGTGAACCCACCTGCCCAAATTCTGTCTTCCGGTAGCTCCTCCGCAACCTCCGGCGCCAGAGGCCGCGGCCGCCCCGCCGGTGCTCCCGCCGGGTTTGCGATTACCACCGGCCTGTTTCATTGACATGGTTATCCCATAAACAACAAGTACGAACAGCGTGTTCGAGTCGTTCAGAAAATACGTCCTACACACTGTCGACGACACTTTCCAGCGCTGTCTTACAGAAGCTCCCGATTGACGGCTAACATTAGCGTGTTAGCTGCGCTCAGCTACCTGGTAAACCAGCTAGCTTGCT
>JBBMFX010000310.1:0-13547 GCA_037832545.1 Rhabdalestes septentrionalis | reverse complement strand
TAAGCAAATGAGTAGATTGATCCATCTTCAATTTACTGTTTAATAACAGCACCTTGACTTTAAAAAGTGAAATTTAATAGGAACATTGGATTTGCCCCAGGACCAGGCAGTCCTAAAGCATGGTGACAGATCAGTTCCTATCTCAAATTATGTCTGATACCTGAGCCTGGGAAACGAGCCTCTCCTGGTTCCGAGATGTTCTAGATGTGGGGACGAATTCCGTTGAATATCCCGGAGCACCGTGAGCCAGGTCTTCTCCTGGTTCAGGGAGATGGTCCTGACTCTTTCAGGGCTTTTGTACCACGGTGGTTCCGAGACTTCTTGTCAGATCGTTTAGGCTGCAGATGACTCGTTGACGATGATCTGTGTTTAGCCTTCGTGTCTAAACCGGATCATTAATCAGACTGATGAAGGTGTGATCCAGTTGAGTCTGTGTTGGTGGTTTTCAGCCGAGTCTCCTGTTCCCTCACCGTGTTGCGCACTCGAAATCAGGATCAAATCTCGAAAGAAATGCTGATATACCGGATTTTGTTCTTCCCAATCAATCCACACACGATGACAACGGACATTTAATTTCCGCGGGTAATTTATCATCAGAGGTAGAAAGTTGAAATTTGCTCAAATGTGCATTTTCTGCGTACATACGTGCATATAAAACGCAGGATATGGTGACATTTGGACAAGACAGTTTGCTTTTTGATCCTTCGCGGAGAAGCGAATTTTTGATGATGGAAACAAACTGCATAGGCTCAATCAAGGCTTAAACTGACGCGATCGAAGCTGAATCAGAAGCTCAAATTTGGATAATCCACGATCATGGGATCTATTGACCTTATGTAAGGTCAAATCTGGATAAAGTAGCGTGACAAAACCTCATAAAAAAACTGTCGGAATGATTTTCCAGGTCGTTTCACGAGAACATTCCCAAACCCACGTTCACCCACTGATTTCCATGGTTTAATCCTGCAAAGTTCCGCCGTGCCCACTGTCTCCACATGTACTCACTGTGCCCCTCTCGTTCCAGAGCCCGTCGCGCCTCTGGAGAGCCTTTCAGCCGCTCAGCAGCATTTTGGAAGTTTTTTTTGCAGATGTCAGTGAATCCAGAAACATGAGAGAGAGAGAGACGTCCTGGTGCCGCACCTCATACACTCGTCGATTACGGAAAGAGTTGAAAACTTAAAAGCAAACCTTTTTATCAGTAATCATTAAAATCCTTATTGCCAGTTACGCAAAAGTGCATGCAAAAACGCACGATGTAGTCAACTCTCTCTTTCCTCTGACAATATTATAGCGCCTCCCTTTCCTCCTAGTCTCTCTCACCATCAGACTGCAATTATGTGGGCAACGATGCAACAGCACGAAATGCACAAAGGTTGCACAGTACTGGACAGTATTTGGGTCAGCAGTTTTTATTCTGAACAGCATAAACTGAAAATATAAGTTTTTTTGGTCAGATCAACAATGATTTGGCTCCGGGTTCCACAGCATGCAACAATTGCGTTTTTCTTCAGGACGCACTGTAAAAGGACAGGCCAAATCCTGGTCCTAGACACTTACTAGGATGGACCTTTATGGTCCAACATTCATGGCTCGGGTGTGGTAGAGATGCTAAACAGGACTAAACAGGAACTGAGACCAGTAACACCAGTAATAAATAGCAAGGGCCTGGGAAACAGTGGAAACTGAAAAAATAACAGATGAAACCAGCAAACGAGGAAGGACTCATACCATTTGACAATAAAGTGAAATGTCTCTTTTAACTGAGGTTTTAATTTTACTTGATTTTGTGCCACCTAGTGGAAAAGTACTGCAACTGCAGAATGCCTTTGTAATTGACCTCTTAGATGCTGAATCTAATACCACAGCTGCAATTCCAACATTAACCAAGCATTTTACATGAAATGACCAAGCATACGTAGCAGGCAAGCCTTTTTTTTATTTCAGTTAAAAGCAGGACACCACACAAAATGACAGACATAATGAAGCAGAATAAACTTCACTACATCCTAGGGAAAAAAAAATTGTAATTGTGTGCAATATAAAGATTAGGACACAATAGTCTAGCATGTCTCCATGTTTTGACTCCTCTTGAGAGCAAGCGAGAGATTACTATATTCTACAGAAATTTGTTGAGAGAAAGAGCTACTCAAAAATGTGTAACAGTGACAATAATACCATTAGTTAAGAAACCAGTAAGCAAACGAAGCAAACACATGGCACAAGTATGGCACACTCTATCTACAACTGCGGTATTTATAAAAATACAAAGGAACAGATAAAAGAGGTCAGGTAAGTTACAAGTCGGAGCACGCAGGATCATGATCGAGAGCGGGAGCGTGATCGAGATCTGGAGCGCGAGCGGGATCTGGAGCGGGACTCGGAGTGTGCGGCTGAGGCAGAGCGGCTGCCGCCTTTAGCTGGAGAGCGGGACCGGGACTTGGAGCGAGATTTGGATTTGCCCCAGGCTTTGGAGGCAGACGGCGACCGGGATCGGGATCGGGAACGGGAACGGGAACGGGAACGGGAACGGGATCTGGAATGCAAGGTCCTTTCTGCTGTTCCGTCATCACCCCTCTTCAAGGCTTCGTGACTCTTGGAGACGGACTTTTTGGAGCCATCTCTGATGCTCCCTTGTTTGGAGCGAGACCTAGAACGGGACCTGGATCGAGAGCAGGACTCCCTGCGGCTTCTCTTGCTCTCCTGTTTGCTCTTTTTGCTCTTGAAGCTGCCGCTCCTGGCTTCATCACGGCCTCCTTGCGTCTCTCGGTTGGTGTGATCGTCGTTGCTGCGCTCCTCTTCCTCTCTCCTTTTCTTACTTTCATTCTTCTTACTTACAGATCTGCTCCGGGACCGGGAGGCTGCCGGCCTGAGGCCAAAAGAGTTCAGCAAAAAACACATTATCAAGACTTTATCATGCAGGTTGCCAGATTACAAGCTACTTATATCTTGTTCCTACATTCTACCATACATGGTTTGCTATTTTTCTCTCTTTGTATCTATACGGAACTATCTCTAGCCTGTCGGTTCCTGCATAATTCAGAATCAGAATCAGATTTCTTTCATCCTGGAGGAAACTACTGATGTTCCAACTGCACAGTCACACAAAGGCATCGATATAAAGTCAAGAAGGAATATTCTGAAAAATACCATGTACAACAAACTATTTAAAGAAATCTAAAGGAACACTACAGTTGGAAAAAAGTTCTTCAGATGTAGCTGATCAACAAAAGAAATGTTTTGGCTTCTTTAGTTCAGAACTAGTGCTGCAAGACTAACATTAATAAACCAAGGTCAATACTCTTTCAAATAACTTGCATATTTACATCCTCAAAACCTCTCAATATGATGGAACCACATCCAGTTCAACATTAAGGATCACACAGTTTACTACACAGTATGGCAGTGTGAGCTATAAACATGTACACACATCACACCCCAGTTTCATTAACTGTTCATGAGTGATGTTTTCTTCATAGCTGCCTGTGGTTTGAGCAGACTGAGAGAAACTTCATGTAGGAGAGACTACTGATGTCTTAAAGAGCGCATTAATGCCGTGTTCCTTTAAGACCACACAAACATGACATGAAAACTGATCCTGTTTTACTGTGGCCAACATTCGTGTTGCCAACATTCTTGTGATGTTAGCTTACTCCTCCAAATATGTTCAAAACAGTGCATTAGAATGTCATAGAAGTACTCAACTGTGCGATTTACACTTGGACTGATCTCACTTCACTGCACTCTTTAGGACAGGGTGTATTTAGACTGCTTTTTGCTATTTAAGAAATGAGACACACTTGGACAGCTGCCTAAAAGAACATGAATGCACATACACACACACATCTGTACACACAACTGGAAGTGTGAACGTGGTGACCCTACATCTTCTCTATTAACTTAAAGAAACCAGCATAGGACAACATTGACCAAATGTTATTTAGGTGGTGGACCTAAATAAGTGAGAGCACAAGCGTGGGCGCATGGTCGTGTACGGTGACATCAGAGTCCGGCAGGGCAGGATGGGTTCAGGTCAGCTTGTTAGAATATTTACCGGGTTTTGGCTGGGTGGCCTAAAAATTGACAAAGCAGCGTTCCAAGTAAGTTGCAGGCTGGGCTGTGTCGTTCATTAAGAGTAATTTTGTGTGGCTCTCACAACAGATCAGGCAGCTACACATCACAAAAACTCTGCACCGCACATCACAAGCAGAATGTGTGTGGTACTGTACCCTCTCCTGGCCACAGATAACAGTAGCACCAGCAGGATATAACTCAAGGATCGGGCCAACGTTTAGACAGTTATGCCACTCGGGAGACTAATCTTTCCACATTTGTAATCATCTGTATGCTTCCGATTTAAAACCAATAAAGGCGGAGTGTACAGTTACCCATCTTAAAAGCTACATGGTAATAAATGGAGGTGTTCACTCCACCTGGAGTAGGAGCGGCTGCTGCTGGCACTACGGCTGCGGCTCTTGTGGGACTTCTTATTCCTAGAACGAGATCTGACAAACACATGTAAATTCATTAGCAAAGCAAATAAACATTGCTTGTATTCAATATGTTTTGACATTCAGAAGCACCCGCCCAAACCGCCTGAAGGATTTTCCCTAAGGCCTCGTCCACACGGACGTCTGAATCAGACGTTTACATTGGAGCAAATCAAATCTTCCACACAGGCGTTCAGCACCAGCGTTAGTTCGGCCCTGACGTTATGGAGGACCAAATATGTCCCATGATTCTATAAGTGTTTATTTTTCATTTCTTTTCTCCAACCATTTAATCCTCTCAAGGGTTTTACTGTATTTACCCTGCGTATACCAAACAAAATGACAGCGCATACCAAAGAAAACTTACTTCCGTGCATTAGAGTACAGCAGGAATAGGGGTAACATCTGTATTTTATGGATCCGTACAATAAGGATCCAGTGAGTAAGTAACTACACCGTCTGGATCTAAGTTCAGCTTTAAATTTTTTTAAAGGATATTGTATTAAGCTGTGAAATTAAAGTGTTTTGGGTGCATATCTGGGAGCTTATTTAGGGTTTACACATTGTTAATCAAATTTTTTACCACTCAACATAACCTCTGTGAATTTCGGAGGTCTGTAATTATTTTATTAACCATAGAGATTTAAATCTGTTTATTATAATAAATAACAAATGATTATAAATATTATTGTTGCTTTGTAGTTAGTTATTAGTATTTGTCTTTTTATTAATAAAATTATTAATAATAATAATGTTCTAGAAATGCGAATATGAATATTTTGAATTGGAGTTAAATAGCGTCACGCGAACACCACTGTAGCGCATCACTGAAGTCAATCAAGCGCAGACACATATATCAAACATACAGCAAAGAAGCAGAATGGTAGAATATGAATTCTTTCGTTTTAAAGAACCATATGAAATCAAAATAAACACAACGACAAGCCCTCAAAAATTCCCAGACGTGCCCAAAATTTTGACAATCCTCATCATTTAGCTGAGCAGGCTTTGCAAAATGCAAAAAATGACTAACAAGGCAGACTCTGAAGGTCTTATTGAGACACTTCTCTGGGGAATGCACCAAAATTGTAGGTCATATGCACTAATTAATGTAAAACTGAAGAACATCTGCCAATGCGAACAGTACACAGAAATATGTTCCCTTTATAAATAGTTTTATGAAGTCAGTCACATCCAAGGATTCAGACACTTCAAACTCATATACAAAAGGTTAAATTTTTTAAGTATGGTTAAATTAACATTTGAAAATGATTGAAAACATTCATTATAGCACAAAAAAAGCCTTTTTATAAATGGAAAATAGAATAAAAACCAATTCAGGGATGCCAACAAGACAGCTAGAAATTCTAGGAATTGAAAAAAAAAAGTGATCAATGATGCATCAATTATTAACAGTAATATTTAACTATAGGCCATCTCACATTTTCCATGTGTTCCAGGGGAAATGTTTTCAAAAACATTTGGTAATTATTTTAATTATGGTTATCGGCTTGTTAAACTCACAGCTCTTTTTATGCCAGGTCTGCATCTATACCAAACTATCAGTCTAGACCTTTATCTATAATTTAACGACAGGTATCTGACAGAAGATCTCTACCTGGAACGGCTGCAGCTGCGCGAATATGAGCGCCTGCGTCTGGCACCGGGCCGGTCCTCGATCAAACGGATCTTTCTGCCATTCACCTCAGTGCCGTCCAACTTCTCCAATGCCCTCTTCATGTCCGAGTACAACCTAAACTCAATCACCCCCTCATTTCTGCGCCCCTTATTAGTGTCCGCATACGTCACCTCACCAGCCTGCCGCATATAGTCCTGAAGAAGAGACACAAAACAAGAAGACATTCATAGGCATCTGGAAAATGTTTGTCATTTGTAGCAGAATGAAGAGGAAAACATCTGAATGGACAATGTACACATTAGGGGTTGCACAATTCTAGACTATTTTAAAGTTTTTCTTCGAAGTCAAGTGGACATCAACTAATCTCGTGGCGTAAGTAATAAAACCAGAGAAGAAAGGAATGCTTCTTTAATCTGAACTTGCACAATCACATTCTGACAGCAGACATACACATTATATACAACTGAAACCATTAGAAACAACAACAGCTCAGAAGCAACAGTTTATGCAACAATAACTATTGCATTCTCCATTTTCCCTCTGGGGTGGAAAAATAAAAAGTCTTGCTACATCCAGATATTAAGCCAAGATAAGTCACAGTCCTGCTCAGTCACAGTTATTGTTGGGAAGATCACAGTTGTGTCATTTTATTCTTGTCCATAGAAAAGCTTCCATTGTTTGGGGTACTGGTGGCTAGGGCAAGCAAGTGGGTTTTGCTTAGCTTGGGAAATCTGTCCTAGTGGTGGGCCCACTACTACAGTGGGTCCTCTGTGGTGGGAATATCAAGTAGTAATAAATCTTTCCTCCCAGTTTGGTATAATGGCAAAAATCTAGTTCAAGTGTCGCTTTTTTTTCTCCCCAGTTACTTATCATCTATTTCCTCACTTTGGGCATCCTCACCCAGGACGGAAAAGATTGGCAATGTGTATCATAGCTGTATATTTTACAACATGAAGCAATGGATGATCATTCTAAGTCAATCAATCTGGCAGACTAGTTTATTCCAGCTGTCACACAACTGCTGCAAGTGACTGGCCTGTTCAGCCTCTGTTTTATGGTCCAGAAAAAGTGAAGAATTCTGGGTGCTTAAGTGTAAATCAATTGTCCTCCGAAGTAATCTTCTGTACCAATGAATCATGTATATCCACCTTGCATACGATTGGTGACTTAGGGTGCTTTCACTCATGCCTCATTTAGTTCGGTTGAATCGCCTCATTTAGTTCGGTTCAGTTTTCCCTGTTGGTGCGGTTCATTTGGGCATGTGTGAATGCAAAAAACGCACCCGAGTTTGCACCAAAAGTGGACCAAAAGAGCGTACCAAGACCTCCTTGGAGAGCTTGTCTCGGTACGCTTTCATTCGAACCCAGAAGCGGTTCATTTGTGGTGAGAACACGATCCGGACTAGACCAGACCCACATGCAAAAAGTATTGCGCCTTTTTGCATTAATCCAGCTGCCGTAGTCAGCTGCGCTGTGCATTATGGGATGAGGAGATGTATTTGTTTACAGTTAGCGCTTCAGCAGCATTGCCCCATGGAGCTCACGGACAAACCTGGAGCTGTGAAGAGGTGCGGAGCCTCATCCAAATTTGGCCCAATGACCATATTAGGTCCCAACTTTCAAAAACTCATAAGAACACAGCATACTTTTTGCTTATTTAGCAACCAGCCCAGTGAAAGGAGGTTTAATAGATCAGCAGAACAGTTCAGGGTTGAGGCAAAGCCAGCAGTCTCCAAGTGCGGGATACCTGAAGTCCAGACTGGGATCCACAGGTTTAAAAGGAAAATGACAGTAGGCAAATGGGAGGGTTCTTCAGTAATACATTTTTTTTTATTTTTTTTTTAATGAATATATAAAGACATATGGAGATACATCAGCCCCAAAACAAGGACCACATCTAACTCTCAGAGGGGTGAATTGTTATACATCTAATGAAAATGACTATTACCTTCAGGTCCTGCCAGCTGCAGCGGCTAGAAAGATTCTCCACAATCAGTCTGTAATCAGTACGTGTTGGTGGACCATACCTGTCCCTTCCCCCACGCCCATACCAGCTGCCTTCAATGTGACAAGGACAACATACACATACATTAAAGTTGGAAAGAAAGGCTGGAACAGATAAATCAAAATGGTATTCTACAATGTTCTTCAGATTACAGCTAACTATACAGACTATAAGGTTTAAATCACTAAACAAACTAAAACACTAATGTAGACAACACTAAATCTGTACATTAATCATGTTTTAATCATTTTAATCATGTAATAATATTTAATCCCAAAACAAAAAAACAACAAAGAATAAAAACTACTTGATCAGTGCATTCTTAATTACATGAACTAAATTTGAAAATGATTTAACACTGAGTCAAACATTTGAATCAACATCAAATCTTTGAGATTTTCATTTTATAAAGAGTAAAAAGGAGCAAAAGCAAACAAAAAGAAAATAACAACAACAAAAGAAACCAGGAACCTACAAGAGCTCAACCCACATCTTTTCCTAACCCCATGGCATCCTCACCACCTGGCCTAATGGGAAAAGCAGTCTTCATTCACATTGGTTCCATTTATTGGTCTGCCCAGGGGCCCAGAATGGTCAATGAGGCACACGCTTGGGAAGGGGGGACACCATGGCCAGCAATAAGGGAAGGCAGTCTCTTTCAATTAAAAAATTGAGGTTCTTTGTTAAATCTCTAGGTTTAGTGTAACATTCATTATAAAATTCAAATCATCTCAACAGTCAACAAATAAAACAAAAATTAGCTAACAGTTATTCAGATGAACCTTGATTTTCCTAATACAAGGCTGAATTTTAACTAATTATCTTAGAGTTTCCAGTATAAATTCATTATTGCTGAAGTGTCCACTAATCAACTCTCAGGACAATAAGGCGTCTCAGACAGTGTCCACCTGGTGGATCTGTGTAATGAGTATCAGTTCAGAACTCACAATTTTTTAATTGGAAAAACTATCTTTTTAATTTTTAATTTTTTAAAATTAGATTCTAAATTAAACAATGCAAATAGTTTGCATTAATATGCCAATTTGGTTTGAATAAAAGCTTGTGATGGGCAAGGGCATTGAGTCTTAAAATATTGGACAAACGACATGAAATGAATCAAATAATTAAGGTTTTCATATCCTGCCCTGCAAGTCTGAATACTGAACTGATAAATATCACACATCTGAATGGCTCACATTACTTTTTGCAGCACAATTTAGGCTAATTTTGTAATTCCTGTAAAAGCCAAAAAGACATATTTACATGCCTTAACACAAGCACACAACTTAAAACTGGCAAATTTCAAGTGCTCCTACTTATCAATTTGATTTGTGAGTGAAGATGGCACTTAAGCTACCAACTACCAGGTTCTGTCTGAGATGCCAACATGAATGTATAGTAAATCTAACTTATTTAGTGCTTAGCATCGCACAAATAAATACTTGAATACATTGTGAATAATTTACTTCTTCCAGAGTTATATCCTCCATCACGTCGAGGTCCTTTGGTGTGCTCCACAACCACCCTCTCTCCACACAGATCTTTCCCATTCAGATCATAAACTGCATCATCTGCATCACGGGGATCATCAAATTCTACAAATCCGTACCTTCACAAAGACAAAACCATTTTACTCACTTTAGTTTGTTTTTTCTCATTTAAGACACTACTCGCCTCGTTTGTACATGCAAAAGTTATTTACATTATGTTTATACACAAACATAGTTTTGTATTATTTGTATGGGGTATTTTTTACACGGTTGTGTCCTGAAGCCGTTACATTACACTGTTGTGTTGCGTTTATATTTTACTGTAGTGTAGCTTTAATATAATACTCAGCTATGTAGCTTTAATATTTGTGTTGTATAGCGTAGCATTTAGATAGGACACGATTGTGTTGTGTCGTTTTTATACTACTGATTATGCTGATTCTTCTTTGTCTGTCCACAGTTCAAATTTCCCCACCTGTGGGACTAATAAGTGGTTATCATATCTTATATGTCCACACAATCTACTGAAACAGTAGACAAAATATATCCAAGCATCCTGATTTACTATTCTCAGTAGTCCAGCACACCAAGGACGCCAGCTTTATACCAGTATATCATTAAATACATGTTACAGAACATTGAACAAGACATTTCGGATTCACATTACAGTCATCATTAAAACAAAAACAAAAAAAACAATGGAGCCCACGAGCCTGCAAGCTGAACTAAAGTTACCATGAACTTAAACGTGTTATTACATTGTATTAGTCCTTTTAAAATAGATTACATGTAATTAAATTAAAAAAACTACTAAAGCTTATGCAATCCGGTATAAACCTTATAGTTTATTTTTTTTTTTTGAATAACAAGCAACGTAGCATGCTAGCCGGTGTGCTAGAAAATGTGCAGGATATCCACCGTACCCGTTTTTAAGATCCACTTCCAAAATCTTCCCATAGCCCTTAAAAAACTTCTCCACGTCTTTCTCCCTGGCTCGGTAGCTTAATTTCCCGATGTAAACTCTAGACATCTTTGTGAGAGTCTAATGAATGGAGGCTTGCGTCTGGGTTAGCTCCCTTAGCTGCTAGCTGCTAACTGCTCCAGGAGAAACAGAGGAGAGACCAGCAGCCAGAGATGTTCAACAGTGCGCATGTGCAGGCTTAAAGGGCACGTGTACTACTTGTGACCAACACTACGTGGACAAATGTATTGAGACACCTCTTAATCTCCGAATTCAGGTAGCTCCTTACATCCAGTGAAGGGTGACCTTAATGCTTTTGCATACCAAGACATCCAACCATTCACATATACACTTGTACATTTCTGATATAGCAGATAATTAAACTTATATATATTTTTAATAGTAGTTAATAGTGGATAATTTTATATATATATTAGTTGGAAACTAAACTGTACATTTTGCTCTTTGTCATATATTCATACTGTTTACCGTTCATACTGTATATCAGATATATTATGTTCATACTACTGTACATCCATTTGTAAATATTATTCAGTTTCTTCTTGTACATATACTCATAATTTATAACCCATAACTTGTAAATCATATTTATACCTTATCCACTTGCTGCTTTTTGCACTTCTGGTTAGACCTAAACTGCATTTCGTTGCCTTGTACTTGTACATGTGTAATGGAAATAAAGTTGAATCTAATCTAATCTAATAAAATGAATGGGCACAAATTCCCACAGAATCTTCCAAATCTTGTGGAAAGTCTTCCAAGAAGAGTGGGAGTTGTTGTAACTGCAATGGGGGAACCAACTCCACCCACAAATCTCTGTATTTGAATGTTTAAAGTCGCTGTTGGTGGAATCTTCAGGAGTCTCAATGCTTTTGCCGATTTGGTGTAAATGTGTGTCTCTCCGTAATAAGGATCTTACACTTGTATTTGGTAGAGTGAGTTTACACTTTTAAAAAAATCTGTGCATAAAATTCGACTTTAACATAATGTTTTTGTAAAATGCTAGTAATGAATTACCATCGGTTTCGTTAAATATGTTTTCTTTTACTTTTGCTTCCCTTTTTGTCCACGATTACACAGCTTGGCAATTATACATTCATAGACTGTCCTGAAACTTACCACACATACAGTGTCTGACTATTACATTCTATTGGAAACTACTGCCTCATTCAACTCGTGTATGATGCTAAGAGTCAGGATTGGATTTGAAACACCAGACAGTTTAAATGGTGCAATGAGGAGTGATGTGTCCATTTTAGTCATATGTGAACTCACCAGAGCCCACAGTGTGAACAGTGTGAAATTCTTCTCTGTATTTAACCCATTCACCAAGTAAAGTGGCAGGCAGCCAGGAACTCAGCAGTCAGGGGGCAGTGTGTGTGGAAGGTACCGTACTCAAGAGTATATCAGTGATGCCACTAGCAGCCCTTATATTTGAACCCACAACCGTACGTTTGCAGGGTTAACTCCCTAACCACCAGGCTACCAGATGCAAGACAGCACTGTAGTTTATGCTGTGGTTTATCTCAACTCTGATAACAGTTTAGAAGTTTTCAGCTGGGACAGGATAGGTTTTAAGGGAGGATGCTGGTTCAGTGGAGACTGAGGAAGAAACTGTTTGTGTGCCTGCTGGCCTTTAGTGCCGTAAGAATTACACAGAGGGAAGCAATTGAAATACACCTTAAAGAGGAGAGGAGAAACAGGAGAATAGGGGATTCTGTCATTAAGAGCTGCACTAGCCTTTATGACAGTAGCTCATTATGACATCCTTGATGTTTCCACAGGTCCATCCCCATCCATCCAGGCCCCAGGCCCAGGGGCCTCTATGTGCTAACATTTTTAGGGCAACAGGGGCCACCCATGTGAGAAACTCTTTGAGGTTCAAGAGAGAGACACCACAGCACAGCTGCTTCATGCTTTTGTGCATTCCGTGTGATGTAGTTAATATCCCAGTGGAGAGTACTGAAAATTACTGGGCCTAGAAAATTGAATATTGGAAAATAACCTATGATTTCCACAATAAATTCACCTGCAAATATATTGTTGGTCATTTCCATCTAGTTATCATTTCACAATCCTTCTCTATCTGGCATTGACAGAAAGCATCAACATTTACGTAATGACAAGCACCTTCCAAAATTTATTCTGCTTAAAGGTTTGTGCAGAAAATCAACAAAAACTCCGGTCATAAGGGGCAAGTCTAGGCCTTGTGAGCTTTTTCAGGTTCAGCTGTTATTCAGCAACAACACACAGCTGTGGTTTTTATACTCCAGTAATTGAAACAAACCGACTTGTGTGAACTGCCATTACCTTTGTGAGACTGAGAGGAATGGTGGTTTAATGAGAAACTGTAGAGGATCGTACATTAGTGGAACTTCCAATGTTTACAAGGTTTATTTTATCAGTCCCAGAATGTCAGTACTGGTCATGATGTTCCCTCATTTTCTGTATGTTACAATAAACCCGAAACTTGAAACACAGATGTAACCATTTTTAAAACCAAGAAAAGACCAGCATAAATGTGTCTTTGGAGTTTGTATATGTAATTTAACGAAAGAAAAACAAAATAATACCCCAAAGGTTTTATTTTTATTAAGCGCTGACTTACGATATTTTACACTCTTTGCCATGAACGTGTTACTAAAAATATGTTTTAGAATTGAACCATCATAAATCAATGTACAACCCTGCATCAGGTGGTGCATTCATAACTACTTCAGGTAATAATTATCAGAATTGTAACTTTAAGCTTCTCTGATCTGAAAACTGCTGTGAGCAAAACTGACTTCTCTAGAAAAGCCTTTCACGTTAACTAATTCTGGCTTTCTTAAAATTCTTAATTTAAATGAATTTTTGCTTTTGATGACCAGGACTGATGCTAATTTAAGAAATCAAGTTGGTGAAAGCTGAAAAATATTTTAATATGTATTAATTTTATAACATTT
>JBBMFX010000267.1:0-13549 GCA_037832545.1 Rhabdalestes septentrionalis | reverse complement strand
AGCAAATAAACTATAATTTCCCACTAAATGAATGCAGGACTTCCATGTTACATCTGAATCAGGGCTCCTCGATAGCCTTCAAGACTCGCTCTAAAATGATCCAGATTTTAGAAATTACAGCTGCAATAAAATCAAATCAGCAGCATCCAAACAAAAACAGGAGAATAGGCAGACGGGACAGTTTAGGCACAAATAATGTGGTGTTTTTTTACGGTATTCAGACAAATACTTTTAAAAACTTGTTTTCGGGAGCTTTTTAACAGCAGTGTTCCCTTTAACACAGTTACAGCTCAAATATTTCTGAAAATCTCAACTCAAATATATAACCAAAGCTATTTGCCACTGCACTTTATTTGGTTGGTTATAGAAAATAAATGTACCCTCAGAGTCCAGAGCATGGGGGGGCAGAACTATTATAGCGTTGTAACCATCATAAACAGCAGACATAGAGCATATTATTTGCCTATTTCTAATCATTATCAGCATTATAAACAGACCTTATAAACTGAATAAGTTTCAAAGAAGCATTTTTTGACAAGGAAGCATGAACCAATACACTGTTTATAAGTAAGCAGTCTTAATAAAATATATATTTGGCTGATTGTGCATGTTTTTCTCATTATCAGTGTTATAGACCATAAACAGTAGCATGAATCGATAGGCTTATGAATGGAAATGCATTTTGAAAGACAGCATGTTATTATTATTCCTATTATTATTATTATTATTAGTAGTAGTAGTATTTGTAGTAGTAGTAGTAATATTATTAGCATTATCTTTATTATTATTAAAGTCAATTAATTAATGGAAAATCATTAGTTGTTGCAGGCTGCTATGGTCAGCACCTTTCTT
This sequence comes from Rhabdalestes septentrionalis, assembly GCA_037832545.1. Taxonomy (NCBI): domain Eukaryota; kingdom Metazoa; phylum Chordata; class Actinopteri; order Characiformes; family Alestidae; genus Rhabdalestes; species Rhabdalestes septentrionalis. Next base: position 12,697 of record JBBMFX010000267.1, on the reverse strand, counting down.
AATTAATATTTTATTTTTTATTTGTCCACTTAGGTGTTCAGGAACTCTTTATTAGTCATTTATTCCATTATTTCACTGGGGTATATATATGAGGTGACACAGAGGCCAAATTAACAAAACGGGAAGATAAGAGAATATAATTAGACAAATGGGACAAGACAAGGATGTGCTGATGTCATCCGTACTGGTCCTTACGGATGAGGATCTGTGTCGTTTTGCCCTGTATGCTCATCAATAGACAAAATTTCAGTTTGTTGATTGGGTGGTTGCTTTGTTGACAGGGCTACAGTTCTGATTTTTTTTACTAGGAAGGTGGGTTTGCTGACTCTGGCTGACTCTCAGTTCTTCTACCTAAATGTTTGTTGTCAGGGATATCAATTCCAGTTCAGTGTGTCCATTATGGTCCCTTAACTTGTAATGGATTTGTGTTGTATTTTGGGGACTAATTATAGTTTTGCATTAGGTACAAACAAAAGTAATTGTTAGTTAATGGGATCAGTATTGCAAATATTGGTTTCTTATGGGCCTGAAAAGCAGCAGAGATCTAAATTATATACCATGCGTTGTCTGGTGGGGTTTATGTTGTTTAACTGGAGATGGTAATATATGCAATCAGGAAGGGTTACTGCGTCATACAGTGACAAGTTTACAAACCAAGGTCAAAGAGAGAGAGAGAGAGAGACATAGAGAGAGATGGAGGGAGCAAGAGAGCGGAGGGAAGACTGTGTGAAATCAAAGGCACTGTATGATTTATGGCACCCACTGTGATTTTCAATCTACGTTTTAACACACTGTCCAATCTCCTGCCCACAGATTCCCCTCACCCGGCCCTCTCGCTCCCCCCACCCTCAATTATCCACCCCGGACTCCGGCATGGAGCAGTGCTCTTAAATTGGTCCCATTTGTTTCAATTAGCCACAGACACTGACCTCAGCGTAGCATTGCCTTGCAACATGAGCAATAACGGACATCAGGAGGGCTGACAGTGCGAGAGACTGTGAATGCATTAAATCATCAGTATATTTCTAAAGGCAGAATATAAGATTAGAACCCAGCCAAGGGTAGAGCAACACATTGCTTGAAATCTTCGCTGTTACGTATGAATTCGTAGTAAACATGACCAGGCAGAACCTTGGTAAAGTATGTGAGTTTAAATTATTCACTGTGCACACCGAATTTCCTCAAGGTGGGCAATTATTTGGAGCAGTATCAGCTGCTTGCTGGTTCCCCTCACTATTCTTGACCTCCAGCAGTAATCTGAGTGGGGGGCATGGCTGGTGTGGCTTGGGAGATTAGCATTAGCATTAAATGTGCAAGCACAAAGCAAGCAGTCTAGGCTTGCACATCATTTAAAGCTATAGTCTGGCCTGGCATTTAAACATACATAGGTTTTGCCTGTTTTTAGATTGTATTGGTCCATTTTGTAAAAGGCATGCATGTAAAATGATCTTGCTAGAGGGTATGCACTGACATCATTTTCCCACCAGAACATGGCACACGGCTGTTTTCTACACGGAAACTGAAAAACCAATCATTAAATAAGCAACTGTCTGTATAAACTAAACGCAGTTGGTGTCAAGAGTGATCCTTACAGTTATATTCTTATTATAAAGAATTAGACATGTATGTTTTATATTAGTTCTTATTATAAGGTGGAAATAATGCCCCAGAAGTGGAATGTTGTTATGACAGTAAATAATACATAGAGCTGCATATAATACTGTCAACACTGGGCTTTGAAATTAAGAGAGATTTAAGTTTTTGGTTTGTTGACCTATTGTGTAGAGGGATGTTTGGATTGTCTGGCTGGGGGTTCCATTTTTTTATCCTGGGGCTCATGCTTGTCAGGGCATATGATAGTTTGTCTTGGGGGGGACCCTGTTCCAGGACTCATTGAAAAAATGTGAAAATCTTAAAATGAGACAATATTCATAACAGTGGAACAATGTGAGGGTGGACAGGTCTGTTGCAGGGTTTGTAAATATTAGGGGTGGAGCCGAATCCCATATTGGGAAAGGCACAAATAACATGTTTTTTGCGAATACAGTATTCGGACAAATATTTAAAAAAATATTTGTATTTGGGAAACACTATTACTCGAATAGAAATAGAAATACGAATATGAATAATTTAACAAAATACAGATACAAATAGTGTGCGTTTTGCACACCCCTAGTAAATATATTCATTTTTATTCTGTGCCCCTTAGAAATCTAAGGGGGGGCGGGGGGGGGGGGAGTGGTCATTATTCTCAATATAAAAAAAATCTATATTATTAATATATCAACATGTTTTTGATGTTTGAAATGGAGAAATGCAGACAAACAGCTTTTAATGAATTTAATCACCGCATGAGAAGCCTTGCTGGCTGCCAGTTCGATTCAGGGACCTTGAAAGGCAGGACTATTCCATGCAAACCAGCATGCTGTGAATTTCCACGCTGTTTGGTTCCCTTTGAATGCTCTGATTATTTTAGCAATAGTTGACTCTTTGTGTGTCACACAGCTCTCTCTAAACAAGAATCCCATACAAGGGCGACATCAGACTTGTCTCGGTGCTGTCTGCTCCGTTTTAACAAGCATAACATCTGCCTCTATTTACAAGTCACACTACAAACGGCACCCAAACTCAAGCTGAGGGGGACACTCCTGAATACAAACGACAGGGTCCCACCTCACATCAGCATTCAGCAGAGCGGAGCACGCCACCATTAGCTGTCAACATTAAAAGTAGTCAGAATGACCCGAAGTCTTTAGGAGTAAAACACACTCACCCATTATGATGCCAAAAGACATTTTATCTGCTCACTCACTATTAACCTTAAGAACCTTTGTCATTTTTTTGTTTTTATCAGGTTCCATTTGCATGAGAAAATGACATGCAACATGTTATTTCCAGGAGACCCTACATCATTACCATCAATGAATATGCAAGTACAGAGAAAGTACCTTTATGATTTAGACAGTTTTATGGTCAGAAATTGCCTGAAGATACAAGATGCTTAGATAAAGAAGTTCCAACCACCCTGCATTCAGCACCACCATTGTACTGATCACTACCTGATCATCTGGAATCACCACCTGATCATCTGGAATCATCTGCACCTGTATCTTCACAGTTTTAGGCCAAAAATAGGGATATCATAAACATTAATATTCTTTCAGGAAGCCGGGAGAACAGTTCCTCAAGACTAAATTATGTGGAGGGTGGGTAGAAGCCTCTGGACCATGAGGTCCTGGATTCAAGTCCTACCTCCAGCACCACCACTGGGTCCCTGAGCAAGATCCTTAACCCCAAGTTGCTCCAGGGAGACTGTCCCCTGTAGTTAGGGAATGGAAGTCGCTTTGGATAAAGCATCTGCTAAATAATGTAAATGTACATACATAAAAAATACAAGAAAGTTTGGATCTTTGGATGGAAAACATAAGAAAATGTAGAGTGGCTCAAGACTGCATTGGACTGATTTTCATTTCTCTTGGATTTTTAGTGAGGGCCCAATGCACTAATTAGCTTGCACTGGATTCAACTAACAGAACAACTAACACTAAACTTTACTGCAGGGTTGCTACTGTACAAATTCGTCAAAATCACTGCGAGATCAACAGAGGAGAAAAATGTTTCACTCCTTGTATTCAGACAGAGCAGAGAGATGAGTGAACTCAAGGGCGTCAGAAGGATGAAATGTAAGGGTGACACCTTCTACTCTGATTGAATGGTGACGACGCCCAAGAGTGAACCTGCAACTGATCTAACGCAGGACAGTACTATTTCTAACCATAAGCCACTCAGTCAGATACCTGATCCCCTTCCACTGGCTGTGTAATGAGCTCATTGGGTCATAAGCCACATTTACATTGCTAACTCCATATTTCCAGTTATTTTGGTGAGAGTAACTTAAAAGTAATGCAATAGTAGTGTAATGCTTTACATTTCAAATACAATAATATTCTAATACAACTAATTACTTTGAAATGACAGTAACAAGAAATAAATACTGCATTACAGTTTTGAAGTAACTTGCCCAACACTGGAATTCATTATATGCATCAATAAAAGAGCAACCGGTCAGATGTCCGTGAATTCGGCAGTAAGTAATTTTGGTTTACAGAAGAGAAAGAGAACATTAGCAAAAGTCCCAGAAAAAGACACATTCTACTTTTGTTGAACCACCTTGACAATATAATTGAAAAGATAACATGAATTTGATTTAACGAGTAATAACACTTTACAGTAGTGCCTATTTTCTCTACAGTCGGTCCAAGAAACCTGATGGCAATTCTACCCCTAGTCTGTTTTCGGTCTTGGTCTTGGTCTTGGTCTTGGTCTTGGTCTTGATATCCTCCGGTCTCGGCAATGTCTTGGTCTCGGGTTTAGGTGGTCTTGACAACAGCACTAGTACTTTGTGCGAAATAAATGTGTGAGCCTGATTAGGGACAGTGAACAGCTTCTCTTCTGCAAAAAATGTCAGAATAGTGCAAAGCGTGGGTGTCTTTCAGTAATTTGTCGTGTCAGGGTTCGGCCACTGTTAAAACCAGGCAGAATTGTTTTAGGGTGTTGCTGAGAGACACCTTTTAACAGAATACCATTATTATGAGATTATTGTAAGATACATTGTTAACAATAGAATATTATTATTAGTCATATCTGAACATTCTAGAAAGGTTTTAGCGGGAGCTTCATTTTTTACGTCCTCTTCATCACTTAAGCTGCAGTCTTGGTTAATCGAATGTTAAATATAAGGGCATCCCAGCAGGATTTTTCTTTTTGTCCACTTGGATTTTCAATCATAATATCAATATTTGAAATCAAGCATAATTGTGGTGGGATAAGCTGAATATTATTCATTATTAGTCATTTTTGTTTCCTTATTTGTCTGTTAACTTGCAGCCTGGAGCTGGTGAAGTGGAGTAGCCCCTGAAACCCACCTGCTGTTACCTAACTGCCCCCCACCCTCCAGGAGACATAATAAATGCACCTGCTCTCACAAATACACACACACACACACACACACACACAGACACAAACACAGACACACAAACAGACACACACACACACAGACAATACATTGAACATGCGCAGACTCATCTTCTCAGCGAGCCTCACTGCAGAGGAATTAAACTGAAAATCCGTTACTTATGATGCAGCTGACAATTCAAAGCACGCTTGAGAGACAAATCAAAACTCGTGTGATGTTTATGAAGAATAAAAACAGTGATATGATGTGATATGTTTTTGAGCTGCTGATGAAAAAGAAACCACTGTAGCTACTGAGGGTAGGTCATGCTGATTATTGTGATAAATATTTCACTTGCCACAGACGTGATGAATCACGTAGGTTCAAATATGTTCAAGTATGGTCAAGTATGTTCAAAGATTGTTTCTTCCAACACAATGAACTGCAGCTGCATTCTGAACAATCCTTAGAACTCAATACTTTATGAACAATCCTTAGAACCCATATAGAGCAAATAATAATTACAACTCAAAACTCACAACCTTCATCCAGATCTACAAAAATGAGGAAAACTTAATCAGTTAGAGGACTGTTGACCTTAATGAAGACCTGTATTCAGTCATGGAAACCATTTGGGGGACTGCAGAGTTCTTGCGCTTGCATCTTTAATCTGATTGCTGATAAGCTGAAGAAGCAACACACTTAGAGGTGTAATGTGGCAGGAAAATCAATTTTACACAGTTTTGTGAAAGTGATTATTCTGTCCTATGTGAACACACCACTGCACACAGTGTGAACAACACGACATTCTTCCTCTACATTTAACCCATTCACCAAGTGAAGCAGTGGGCAGCCATGAACACTGCGACTGGGGAGCAGTGTGTGGGGACGTGGGCACGGTGCCTTGCTCAAGGGTACCTGAGAGGTAATTAGCAATCTTGGGAATTGAACCCATGACTTCCTGATCACAGGGTGAATGTCCGAACATCTAGACCCCCATCTGCCCCTCAGATGTAGTTGATTAGACATATTTTGGACTCCAAATTTTGCATCTTCAACAGCGGTGAATATAACTAAACCTTGAATTGAACTGAATCAGTAGTTCATAAGGTATCAGAAACATCTTAGAGATTAGCAAATTGCGTGATTGTTTAGGTGTGTCGTTTTTGTGATTCTACTCAATGGATTCCAATGCTTTTTATCTACATTATTACAAACCTAAAGTAAAACATGACTGCATTTAGCATTTAAACTGACATTCAAAGAAATTGTGTACACTTGCCTATAAGGCTGAAATTATTCTTCTTGTTACTGCATATAAAGCAGAAATCAGAAACCATCCCTTTTATAATTTTATTTCAAGTCAAGCTGACCAATGTGTACAAGCTTATAATTTTTCAGCATTAGAAAAAAGCAAAAACATATTTTTTCAGAAAAGCCTTCCATACTCACTATGATACCAGTCTTATCTGCTGTGCCCCCCAATGCCACTTTACCCCCTTCATCCGCCTCTAATCTGAAATCCTACCAGTTATAGCTGTGTCCTCCCAACCATAGCTCTCTCTGAGATCATGATACACAAGTGGATACACACACACACACACACACACAGTCACCTCACACATTTCTCTCTTATGTGCTGCTATTAATGTCAGACATTTCTGAGATCAGATGGAAGATGCACCTGCATAAGGGAACTGAGTGTCAGAAAATAAGTGAAAAAAGAGGAATTTTCAAAACTAGAGTTCAAGAAATGTGTATAAAAATGTCCCCCACGGATAAACAGCACTTACAGCTTTCATCTTCAAGGAGAAAGTCAAGCTCCAGTCTTGCTTTAGATCTGAAAAAATCTACAGGTGTTCCTGTCCATCCTTGCAAATCACAGTGGGAGTCTTCAGAAGTAAACTGCAAGCAAATCTCCCAAAATACTGGGAGTTGCAACAAAGGTCCAAACAAACAAAAGATGTCATAATACTGTGTGTGTGTGTGTGTGTGTGTGGGGGGGGTACATATGGGACCATATATATATATGTGTGTGATTAGACAAGCATAGCCAGAAATACATGAATACAGATGGTACTCTATAGTGTCCGCGCTGTCAGCTGCGGTGTCTGACACAGCGTCAGTGTGGTATAACTCAGCGAAACGCATTTAGATTGAATATTACCTTTAACAGGTGGAGCAGCCGGAATAGAGATAAGGAGTGCGGAGAACAAATAAGAACAGCGCAGGCAAAACAAAACACTGTACAGAGAACAAATAAAAAAGCGCGAAGAACACGAAACAGCACAGTCAACACAAAAAAAGCACAGAGAACACCAACAGCACAGAGAACACATAAAATATTACGGAAAACATAAAACAACACAGTGAACACAAAGACAACACGGAGAACACAAAGACAACACAGAGAACACAAACAGCACAGAGAATACATACAACAGCATACAGAACATTAAACAGCACAGAGAAAACAAACAGCACAGAGCACACATCTACAGCACACTGAATACGTAAAACAGCACATAGAACATGAAACAGCACAGAGAACACATGAACAGCACATCTATTGTGTTTTCAGTGCTACATTAGGAGCTACTGACAGTGAAATATTATCTTATAGAGCTGTTATTTAATATTAATATCTGTGCCGTGGTTTTCCCACTGGGCCGTACAATGATATTAAGATGTTATTATATTACTAATGAAAGAATAACAAGGCAGAGCTCAACCCCTACTCGATCCAATCAGACGCGCAGATCTGTGGAAGATTAAAAGAGCCCAAAGAAAACAGCACCAAATCAAACTCCGACAGGAAACACTCGCTTCACTGTACTGCCTGCAGACTCTGATTAGATATTTACAGTACCGTGACGACACATTACACACTCCCTCAGAGCTGGGCTCAATCATTATTAAATATTAAAGATTATTCATATTTAATGGTGTGTTTGGAACGCATAACACCGATGTGATGCTGATGGAACTCGTAATGGTCTTCAGCATCAGACACTGAATATACACACTGTTCATTTATGAGGAAAATGAAATAACATGTGAGACAATTTTTGCTAATAATTTTGCTAGTAATATTTCTGTTGGATTCCTGTACATTTCAGGTAGATTTCACAGTGTAATTCTACAAATGTAAAATTAGGGTAAATAATATGATGGTATCATAATGTAAAATATGCATCTTTGATATTAAACATTCTATTAATTATGATGTTTGATTTAACTACATTGTTTAAACAAGTGAGGATCAACAGTCCAGCATCATATTTTACACCTGACCCTTCACCTGCAAGTTTGGTAAACTGCATTTTAACTGAATACAATCAACATTTTCCTCTATTCAAATTTTGTTCGAAATATGGTGAGAATACAGAATTATTTTCTTTTTTACTTTATTGAATACATTGTGAGTAAATCAAACAGTGAGTCCTGAATTGTCTATCACACCGAATCAGGACCTGACTGTGTCATTTCCCCCATAATTGGTTGCATAGTTAATCATTCATTACCAGTACATATTTTCCAGGCTCCTTCTTGCCTTGCTTTCTTAAGTTAAGTTACTTTTATAGTATTTGTATCACTGTACATTTTTGGACATATCTTAATATTTCCATGCTTTTTATTTGTTTGTCTTTATTTATTTTACAAGATTTCTGTTCTTTCTCTACTGAATCTTTATTCTACATGGTAATTATTATACTACAAAGCACTTTGGTTATACTAACTATTATATAATAATAATAATTATTATCATTGTTGTTGTTAATATTATCGTTGTTGTTTTTGTTGTTTTAAATGTTAAGCAATTTTAAACACAGGTATTGGATAACTTTTAAAAGAAAATGTAATAGAGGTGTAAACATATTGATCTTCCTGAGACATATTCAACATATTCAACCCCTCCCACTACTGTCACAGCACCTCCTGCTGTCCTGCTTATGGAAGAGACCACCCTTTAGATTGCCACCACTTAATGCAGCATCATCACTCCTTCAGTTCATCAACTGAAGTGAGTTTAATTTTAACTCCACATCCCACTCTGGACAAGCTGGTCATCTCAAAGTTCCTGTTCGGTTTAAGTACACCTTGCCTTGTCATTTTTAATGGTTTCACTACAACGCATCCAAGATGGCAAGGATGTATTGCTGCAAAACTGGATTTTTACTTTATTTTGATTAGAACAGAAAATCAAGGAGAAGAGCAGACGATTGGTCATTGTATTTGAGCTGATTTGCTGTCTGGAAATGTCTTTTATTTGAAAGAAAATAAAACAAATGAGTGGCGATGCAACCCTAGGTGAATGAATAGAAGCTGGCTCTGAAAAACTAGCCCACCGAGAAGAACAGATTTGGTGTGTTTTTTAACATCAAAGTGAAGATAAGCTCAGCTTTCTCTCACACAGACTCTATAGCTCAGAGGGTGTATAAAGGAAATCATAGCACATGACCCCTCCCAACAAGATAGAGACCGGAAAGATTTGGTTTGCGGTTGCTTTAATGTGAGAGACATGTGAGTAAATGTCCTTCAGCATGAAGGTCAATCTCTTCTTCACCATTCATAAACCGTGTTACTGCCTTCTTGCAGTTTACGTAATACCATGTGTGTCCAATAAAGGGTCCACATTAAGGGTGTGCAGAGCGGACGCTATTTGTATCTGTATTTGTACTTGTTGAAAGGGGAAAATTATTCGTATTCATATTTGTATTTGTATTCGAGTAAAATTCATGAATAAATCACACTAAATAAGAAGGATGTAGATGAGTTCATTATATATAGGCTACATCAAGACGATCACTGGCAAAAGTAAGTAGGCCACAAGATATTCATGCCTTTAATAAGCACATCTTTGCAGAAGCCCATCCAGACAGTGTTTGTGCTGTATTTAGTGCACACTTCTCTGCTGCCTCCAGTTATCTTGGTTGGGTAGTGGTCACATGATGGAGCCATTAAAACAGCATGTAGAATGCAAATCAGGCATTTACAGCTTCAACCACCAATTAAGCAGCACCATGGACAGCACTTCCTCTTCTGCCTCCCTTTCTCTCCCTCTTTCTTACTCTTTCTCTTTCTCTCCCTCTCTGACTCATTCTTGGTCTGTCTTTTTAATGGAGACTTCCCTCTCCTTCTCATTTGATTGTTAGTAAAGGGCAGGGGTTGGGTGTACTGTAGGTCAGTCTTCATAACTGCACAATTTTAGGGCTGTAAAGCTCTTTTATCATTTCATCAGGAAAGATTCTCTGGATCAGTGAATGCAACACCAAAACACAGGGTGGAGAAATCCTTGTTGACAAGCACAGTAGTAAGATGTTTCTTGTAGTCAGTCACCAGGTTTGCTCATGTCCCTGGATGGTTTTTTGCCTGCTCCTCTGTACAGAAACTCTTGAAATCCTTCAGGTTTCTTGGCTGCTCGAAGCATCAGCTCATCCAGGACCTTAATGAGTTTCTTCTTTAGCCATTCCTTTGCTATCCTGGCTGTATGTTTTGGGTCACTGTCATGCTGGAGGACCCACAACCCATCTTCATTCTTCTGGCTAAGGGAAGGAGGTTCCCGTCCAAGATTTAATGGTAAATGGCCACATCAATTGGCCCCTAAATGCAGTGAAGTCATCCTATACTCTTAGAAGAAAAACAACCCCAAGCAAAATGTCCCCACCTCCATGCTTGACTATGGGATAGTGTTCTTTATGTCTCCTCCTAATTCCTCCTAACACGATGCCGAAGATCTCCATTTTCATCTGACCACAACACTTTCTCCGAAGCTTCTCTGAATCATTTAGATATTCACTGGCAAACTTAAGATTGGCTGTACATGTACCATAATGAATAGGCTTGATCACTCACATTTCTCATGATCCTCCTCACCCTAAGATACTGCATGGAGCTCCACACTGAGGGCAGTTGAAGGTCATTTTATGTTTCTTCCATTTCCGAATAATCGCACCAATAGTTTTCACCTTCTCATCAGGCTTCTTGCTGAAGGTCTACAATCTTGTCTCTGAAGACTTTGGCAGCTCTTTGGTCCTGCCCATGGTGGTGGAGAGCTTTGAATGAAAGAAACTGATTCTGTGGACAGATGTGCTTCATACACATAAAGAGTAAAGATCAGAAGTGTCTGTAATTGATATATTGATTGTAATCCATGTAGTACATGGACACACAGCCTGATTCTGGGAGCCAGAATTCTGGCTGGGTTTTAGGGGATCAAATACATATTCAATTCAGTGACTAATGTGACTAATGTAATATGATTTTCTTGATTTTTCATTGATATTTTGTCTCTCTCCATTAAAATGAAACTACCTCATCATATTCATTTTCAATATGCAACTACATACAGTGTATATATAGTTTACTTACATGTGAGAATTCATGTTTGTTTAAGACAGATACATGCAAATAACTTCTGTTCTTACTGGCTCTCTTGTACTGTGCAGAGGCCATACATCACAGCTTACAGGACTTAAAGGATCTGCTACTGTAATAGGACCACAGAACCTACAAAGTTCTTATGCAGTCCAGACCTCAATGGGTAAATACTATTTGGTCAAATGCCTGAATGGTACATTTTCATAATGTCACTTTACAGCAGCAACCCATCAGTTTAAGTGGTTCAATATGCTCCACATATTTTTCAGCATGTCATCATTAAGGGCAGTTCATTTCAATATGACCACTCACTTAATCACCCTGATAAAGTGCTGAATATATCTATCCAGATTAAAATTAATTTGTTGTAATTCATATCATGACACTGGTTATTAATATATTTATCATTTCTTTATTACTTTGTGTGTCATAAATCCATGCACTTTTGGAGAGGCACCAAAATAGGCCCTGTCTGAAGGTCCAGTATCACAGTGCAGGAATACATTTCACGCAAATAATGCAGTCTAAGCAAAGAGCTATTCAGTGCTGGGTCACCACAGCCCAGGATATTTATTTCTCCCTTTCCAAAACACGAATAAACAAATTGGGGGATGAATAAATATTGCTGTGCCGGTTTATCTCCTGTAAATAACATACACCTAAGTCTATTTGCATGCTGATGTAGCAAGAAAGCCACTGAAGATGAGCTGTTCCTGCTGAAAAGGCTAAGTTTTATTATAACTGTGTGGTCAAAGACTGGCGACACGATCAGCGGCAGAACGTTCGCTTTAATTGGGCTGCTGTATCTTCTTTCGGCCTTTTTCAAGGCTCTCGCTAATTAGATAACTCTTTTTTTTCCCCAAAAAATGTCATAAATATGTATGAGGAGTTGGATTATTCTCTGTAAGTAGGCCGCATTCAGACGCTGACACTGTGTTCCAGATAGAAAATACATACAGTGACAAATTAATCATCTCTTTAACCAGTTACGCCGCAAAAGGTAACAAGGGCAAATGAGTGGTTATAAACACACTCAAGGGGCTTGTTTGAATGACAGGACAAAAATGCTAAAACGGGTTGGATGGAATGAGTGCTTTTCTGGCAACGCATGATAAGAAGGCAGAGTTGTTGCTGGCACAGGAGCACAACATATGCACAAGATTCAGTGTTCCACAAATAAAGATGCTGAAGCACTTTCTAACGTTTCCAACTGCCAACATTACCTCTCAGTCTTTATGGTTTTAAGTATATACACACACACACACACACACACACACACACACAAACACACACACACACTCAAACACACACACACACACACACACACACACACACACACACACACACACACACACACACACA
>JBBMFX010000248.1:0-13552 GCA_037832545.1 Rhabdalestes septentrionalis | reverse complement strand
TATAGATAGATAGATAGATAGATAGATAGAGATAGATAGATAGATATAATGTTGTAACTTTAAATGTGTGTAAAGTGAATAATTACAGAACTGAGCTGCAGTATTGTTACACATAGCGACACCTTGTGGCAAGCAGGAACACTACTTTTTTTTCTACTCAAACTTTGATTTAAGGTATGTCCTGTTATGAATCAATTTGGCCTTGAATTGAGGAAAAAATGATCTCTTTTCTGTGCCAGAGTATTTACTCCTTAAGAGCACAAATTTATGTAAAGGGCCTTTGTGATTATATGCATTTTAAAAGCTGCTATACAATTACACCTCTATACGCTGCTTTACAAAACTGCAATGTATGAGCATTAACAAATGTACTTCTTTGAATAACTAGTACTGCAACTCAAATCCCACCTTAAACATGCATTAAAACAAGCTGTGTTACAAATGTTTTTATTTTGAAGACGGATGTTCAGTTCATTTGATAAACAAAATAACAGCAACAATTCATACCCACACCTATCACAGGTGTGTGTTAAGACTGGTCTTAATTGAGTTATTAAATTTCATTTTGCACTTTATTTAGGTTCTATAGGCCCAAAAATAGTTTCACCACAGATGGAATACTTAGAGATTTTCTTAACAACCAAAACTCTTATAATTCATGATGTGCTAATCCTTAACAGATATGTCCAAATAATGCTTTTGGCCCAATACAGGCTGTGCGGTTTCTCTGGCTTTTCCCTTCAGACATTGAGAATGAAGTATTACTGTATACAAACACACTGTCCTCATCCCTCTCAACATGGTGGGCTCTCTACTCCATCTTCGGAGCGGAATCCTCACCACATCCATAACGTACAAAGTCGAGGACACGTGCATCATGCAGTCTGAGGTACTGCCCCACAGTGTATTTGGGCTCTAGCAGAAAGGTCTGTGGTAAAAGTCGTGTCTCAGATTCTCCACAAGGTAGATCTTCCATGTTGCCAAGAGTAACAGGAGACTCCCCTACAACATGCTGTCCCAGTTTCTTGCCCATAACCATAGCCTGTCCCTCAGGTCCGCCCTGGAATACAACCAGTGCACCATATCGTCCCATCAGCATGCTGTTCTGTCCTGTAACTGCTCCATGTACGTAAGAGCCGATGTGCCAATCAGCAGGCACACGTATGGACACAGCTCTTCTTACAGAAATGTTTTCACCCAATCGACCTGAGAAGAACATAGAGCATAGAAACCTGTGAGTGTCAAAAAAAATTAAGCACAACACAGTTAGAAGACTGTTGCAAACTAGCAGAGGCAAAAATATTCTCCTTTTAATTTAACAGAGATCAAATGCTGAGACCTGAAGAGCTGATCTTAGAATACGTTCATAATATGAGTAGGTGCAATTCTATGTTTTAAAAACAAAACCATTCAGCAATGAAATGGGGGCCAATGCAATATTAGGACTGATGCAATTTGACTGGTATTTTGACCTAGTCATACAGTAAACAGTTTAAACAATAAACAATGCTTGATTGCAACACTAAGCCCTGGCAAAAATAAAGGACTGAATATATTTAAAGAATATTCAACCCGCTTTTTTTTACTTCACAGATGTGATGAAATACAACATGATTGATATTAAATTACCCTATTTAATATTTTTGGAATCACTCAGCATAGATCAAATCATTAACCAAAAAAAAAAAAACTTATTAAAAGTACATATTGAAACATTGTAGATTAATACTGAAAACATCACCTATTGCTTAAGGATAGCTTTGCACATTTTTTCAATCAGATTCATAAGGCAACCATCAGGAATGCTATTTATTTAACAGGTGTTCTTCATCAAAAGTTCATTAGTGGAATTTCCTGCCTTTTAATGTGTTTGGGACCATCAGTGATGGTCGGGTTGGTGCACAGTTAGTGATCCTATTCCGCTATGGAAAGAACCACCTAACTAAGTAAAAAGAGACAAAAGTCCATCATTACCTTATTACAAAACATATACTCTTTTATTTAATGAACAATTCCATGTGTTCCTTTGTAATTTTTTTTGTTTTCAGTATGTAATGTGAAGGTGTGTCCAAACTTTTGACTGGAAGGAATCTTGGGCCAAATCAAATCGGTCCGAAATGTGGACTGTTTACTGACCAATGTTCAGCTAATAAACAGCAAATGTTTTTATTTGATTTGTTCATTTGCTACGAAGTGAAAATGCTGGTCAAACCTCCTCTAAGCCTGGTGAGGTCATGGTTTGTTTGTATTTTATTTATCACAGATGAGATACAAAATATCTGCATCTAGGTCTCATGTTAAACATGCAGAACTTTTTGAAACTCATCATTCATCACTGAATCCATGTTTCCGGTATTATCTTACCTATGGTAAGAGCCAGCTGATCAGCCACTGATGGGCCCTCCGCCACAGTGAGCTTAGAAAGGTCCTCAACAGACAACATACTCTGCAACAAAAACAACAGTCACAAAAACAGTTTTTTTGTGGTCAGAGGAATTAGGATCTACCCAAGTATGCACACATAATTAAACAAACATACCTTTTGATATCCACTTTGTGTCTTGCTGCAATGATGAGCCATTGTAGCTGAAATAACATCCTGAACCAGCTGCTGAAACTTTTCATTCCTTGCCACAAAATCAGTCTCACAATTAACCTAAATCCATACAGACACAAACATTTCTATCAACACACTGTAAACAAACGGCTACATGAATCTAATGCAGCATTCTGTAACTGTTCACAGTGTCACGTATTTCAACTATAATGGACATCGTGTGCGATACTACCATATTCTTTTTAATGTGATGTAAACTGTCCCAGTCCTGTACCTGCAGTACCCTTTCTCTTATTCCTGTAATGGATATTTTTGTTTTTTCCCTGCTCTCCACCCAATACAACTCTGTCAGGGATTGTTACTGTTCTGGTTATTTGGACTGAGTGTGTTCAAAGAAATGAGAACATTAAAGTGAACTCCAGGACCAGATTTGAGCACCATGGTTCAAATGGCCCATATCCTGTATTCCCATCAAGGTCTGTAATAACCTTTTTGTATAGTTTAAATGGCCCAAAACAAATGGCTAAATGGTTGGAAACATGTAAATATGCAAATACGTTGATTTTTGTGAAAAAAGTGAGCTCATTTCAGCTTGTTTTGGTGCCCAAACTTGCATCCATGGACCATATTAAATGCGATGTAATTTGGAACTGTGTATATTTACATCAACTGCTTTTATTTTAAAAAGTGGGCAATTAAAGCTTTCAATGATCTATGTATGATATGAGAGCAGTATATGAAATAAAGTGAATTAAAAGGGTTGCTGAATTCTGACCTCCACCATGACAGCTGCATTGTCCTTCATAAGCAGCCCAATCAGTCCCTCTTTGGCCTTCCTGCCCTCCAGCTTGCTCGCTTTGCTCCATCCCTCTTTCTGGGCCTGTTCATGCAGCCAGTTTTCTGCCTGTAAAAGTGCAATATTAAAACACATACAATATCAACAAATCCTACTCTCAGTCATTACATGAAGGTTCCGGCGCACCTGTGAAAGGTCATTGTTGAATTTCTCAAGCGCTTTCTTGCAGTTGATGAACGTGTAGCCAGTAGCTTTGCGCAGTTTCATCAGGAGCGCTTTATCAGCTCCAGTGTGCGTGTGTCTCTGAAAGGCAACCTAGGAACCAGAACCAGAATCAGAAAACATAAATGATCCTGGAGGAAACTGCTTATGTTTTGACTGCACTGACACATGACACACAGAAACACAGAGACAAGAACAATATACAATATAAAGTCAGGTCAAGTCAAGAGCACATTTTCATTTCAACCATATATACACAGCACACATTCAAACGAAACAATATGCCTCCAGGACCATGGCACAACAGAAGAACAGAACAGAACAACAATATCTGTAAAACAAAGCCAATGCTGGGTATAAACACTAATGACACAGATGACATGAGTCCTTAATTGCATGTAGTCTATTTTAGTAGTATAAAAGTGATACAGATATAAGCAGTGATATTCACACTATTTATCTCCACATTACACTTAATGCCAACACAGGTTCACAGGTTGGCATTTAGTGTGGCATTTACTGAAAAACGAGTAGATGAAGAAAAGTAGGAACACGCGTAGAGGTGTGGTGATGTAAGTCGGTGAGTCAGAAGATCTACTGAAAACACACCGCCACATTTCGGCCACTGGCAGTGTATAAACAAAAGATCACAGCGTGCAGAGAGTTAAACTTAATTCATACCCGGGTGAGTTCTGATCTGAAACATCTGAATAAAGTGGACACAGCCATCCCTGCCGCCTGAATGTCACTGAAACACGCCGAACACAGCGAGCCGAAAGGGCACAGCTCTCATTCTTCTGTGAGGTCGCGTGTGTGCCGCACATTCAGATCAAACAGCACCACCTTCCGCATAGGAGCGCACTGGCGGCCCCCGACCGCACACAGTAGGGCCTCTCTAACCCAGCAACCATTCTCCACCTGCTGGTCGAGTTCATATTTTTAGGAAAGTGGCTGCTTAAAACTAGGCCTATTACACACCGCAAATTATTGGTCTTGTGCTGCTATGTTTGCACAATCATATTTATTGCTATTCATCTCACTGTGTATTGTGTGTATATGGTTGAAATGAGGATAAAAAATTTCACTACAGCACTCAGTGTGAACAATGTGAAATACTTTCTCTTCATTCATAACGAGTGAAGCAGGGGCCTGCCATGAACAGTAGACACCCAGGGAGCAGTGTGTGGGGATGACAACTTACTCAAGGCTAGGGATGGGTATCGTTAAGGTTTTAACGGTATTACTACTTTTATCGATACCGCTTATCGATTTGGTACTTTATTGGTACTCTTATCTGTACTGTTATTGTGTTTTTAAATTAAAAACGAATTGAGAAGAGAATAACAACACTTTAACCCTAATTCTAACCCGAATCTAAAAAAGTTGGACTCACAACAAATTAACTTTTAGGTAAGCTCTACTTTATAATTTCTTAGTTTATTATTTTTTATCTTCATTATTATTATTTGTAAATGCAGCACTATAGCAGTACAAGTCATTTTAATGTTTAATATTTATTTAGGCTACTGCATAAAATATTCAAAATACACAGCCTATATTTAGGCTGTATGTAACTGAATGTGTGTTTATTAAATTATTAACGCTGATTTACAGCCCTTATGTGATGTTTATGTCATTATTTTAACATAGCATACATACCTGAAGAGGCGGATAATGAAGCAGAAGCCAGCATTTCTCTATATGCACATAATGCACTTTGGCTGGAAGTTTTAATAAATTGCTTGTAGTTCCGCCTTTACGAACAAAAATCTTGTTGCACTTGTTGCAGCGAGCGTTGTCCGAGTCCACACGGGTGAAATGTAGCCATACTTTGGATCGTTAGGCTCTCTCCACCATCGTCACTCCATAAGCACGAGCTCTCTCCTCTTGTGTGCATGCGAGCTCTCTCCTTTCTCCAGTACCGACAGCAGAACAGTTACCGTTAAAGCTTATCAATACTTTGGTCTTTTATAATTAAGCACCGGGGCCGAGTAAGAACCAGGTTTTGGTACCCATCTGTACTCAAGGCTGCATCAGCAGTACCACTAGCAGTGAGGGGTTTTAAACCTACAACCTTCTGAACCCAGGGGCAACCCCCTGACCACAATAACCCCAGCTGCCCCAGGATGTCACTCTCACTAAGCAACACCAGATCTAACATTCAGAAACAAGCATAAATAGTGCTTTTGTGCAGATGATTTAAAACAATCTTTGCAATTTCTAGCCATCAGCGAAAGTGGAAATCACAAATATCAAGTAAATATGTTTGCCTTATCATAAAAAATTAGCTCTATTTACACTACCAGTTAAAAAGTTTGTGTGTGCAGCATGGGCATCGTCACCATTCATTCAGGGGGGGACATTTCCCCCTCACATTTCAAAATTATTGGTTTGGACCCCCCCCCATTTAACATAAATAATTTGTTCACCAGCACTGTTGAATCTTGAATCTTTTGCGAAAGAATCCAACCCACTAAATCGATGGAAGAATACACACACCATTAGAAATCCGAGCAGCCTCTCTGTGCACCAATGATTCACTTCACATGCATGCGCTGATTTGGAGGAAAACCCGCAGCAGATTTCCAGTACTGTTCCACTGTTTCTTTCGCGAAAGATTCAAGATTCAAGATTCAACAGTGGTTTCCAAACACCCCGACCCCCTTAAAGGATGAGATTTGCATGCAGGAATACTGAGCCTCCAGTACCAGATTCATCTGAAGGCTGTATTTCTGATCTATCCATCCCATTAGAAAAGCTGTATTAGAAAAATATATAAACACAATTCAAAACAGCACAAATTAAGATGATAAAATTATTCTATAATAGAAGAAGGAGAAGAAGAAGAAGAAGAAGAAGAAGAAGAAGAAGAAGAAGAAGAAGAAGAAGAACAACAACAACAACAACAACAACAACAAAAAGCATCATCATCATAATATTGGGGTGTTTGGGTTGTTGAAATGTTGCTCATTACAACTCTTATTCTGTTTTTTGCATGGGAATCTATCCGTTGTCCTTGGGGAGTTTATATCTGTTACTGAATATGCACAGCTGCATTCATGTCATTTGTAGCCATATTTTCAAATCAGATTGGGACGCTTCACATTTAAATTCACAATGTATTACTCCCTAAATCTGTGTCAGCAGTAAAAGTTGATTATGAAATGTGACTGGATGTTTTCACTGCTTGTTGCCTTCATGTAGCTGGGGTTTATACGGCATAAGAACAGAAAGTGATACACTTGTGCAGACTGTAAAGAAAGGAAAAATCCATCTGAACTGGTTTTTGTTTCTTGTTCATATAGGCTGTAATAAAATCCAGAACAAAGTCACCTGCACCACCCTGATGCGGGTGAGGTTGTTCTTCAGAGAGCTTTTTTTTTGCACTATTAGTGGGAACAACACCAGATGTCTTACTTTGACCCCATGCATGAACCGCAGGAGCATTTTCCAAAGCATATGTTTCACACTTGTTCACTCGCCGATAGACAGCGATTTTTGCAGCAGCCACAGAGAAGTATTAACCACATTCGGAGAGAGGAGGCAGAGTTCGAGACAGATTGTTATTATGAAAAATGAACTGAGCCCTTATTTGTCTTATTCAGATTTCTTTCAAATTTCATGTCCATTCTGGCTACACATGTTGGAACGTGTCCCATCTGACCATTATGGGCAGCTGAAGCTTGGGAACTCCCCCTGTGATTGGATATTGTGACACAAGGGAGGAACCTTGAAGGTGTAAATGGAGGATTCAGGCTGGTATAAAGTCTGGACAGCTGAGAGTGGACCTCCTGGTTACCTTCCTTCTGTGATGAAGAGGATGAAGGTCACAGTGCTTCTTTTACTCATACTCACCCTGATCACTCAGGGCTACAGCAGTAAGTTCACACATATTTCAGTTAATTATCTGTTAATGACAGTAAAAGCTCAGACCGCTGTCTCCTCTGCAGATCTGTTTGTTTCCCATGTATAACAATATTTCTGCATGGCTGCTCTCTATCTGTCTGTCATTTATCTCTCCATGTGATGCCATGTTCTCTTTTGGTGAAGGTTGCTTGGCTGAGTTGGTTTTTAATGTATTAATATTTTCTCACAGGTCAGTGAATGACCATATCCAGCTTAGATAACTCTATCTCTTTCTGAAAAAAATGAGCATAGACCTTGTATGAAATGAATCCTATTGATAAACTTATTACAGCAATTTCAAGCATTTAACTCTTTACTCAGCACCATTCAGAAATTCTAAAGAGCATTTTAGAAAAATGCTTTAAAGTTATTTCCAAAAAGCATTCTTTAATTCTAACCTAAGTTAATGTAATAATTTTTATTTCAAGCAGTCTGATTTTCTATTCATTTATTCATCATGTAGTGTTAAGAGCAGGTGCTGTAATGATGTAGAAAAAAGCATATAATAGGGTCTCTTTAAACAGAAACGATTTGTGAAACGTACAAAATATTTATTACACAACTATGCAAGTCCCCATTTGGCTGGTGAGTAATATCAAATAGTAGCTTAAATTTAAAACAATTAAATTAGAGATTCATTTCCACAAGAAAGTGTTAAGTGTGATTGCACGAAAGCATTAGCAAACGGCCACAAACAATATCAATATGGATCATGAGATATAAGCAGTTAAGAGGAAACTATGACTGATTATGCAACACCTACAGTGTACTGCAAAAGTCAGTCTATAAGCTGTTTAGCTGGGCCGCATTGTGAGGAACATATGTGTGTTGTCATTACATTAACATTGTATTTGTGAGCATCAGCCCTGCAGGGCTGAGCCGTCAAATAAGACAAATATATTTATTGTATATTAAAATATAAGTAAAACATTCTTGTTGAGATGACATCAGATTGCTTGAATTAAGGTGACAACAATTGTTCCAGATTTATTACATAAAGTATATTGCAGTGACCTGAAAGCTACTTTTATTTATTTTTTAGCGGAAGACTGGTGGGAAAAAACAGCATGTGTGTGGAATAATGCCAAAATTGTAACAGTTTGGAAAAACACTAAAGTTTGTTCAAGCAGGGCTAGCAGGCTTCTTTCATTTCTTACTCTACTGTGCTGTAGTAATACCTTTACAGCTAAATGTGATCAGATTATTAATTCACAAACATTGTGTTACAAGTAACTTGCAAGCCAAATAACAGTTCCCTGCGAGCTAAATAACAAGTGTTCATAGACAGTTTTTAACAAAGCAAAATAATCGTGAAATGAGAGGGCAGTTAATAACATTTTTCAACACCAGAAAGCATTAAAAATCTTAAATTATTGGGCAAATTGGAGAGAAATCAGACCCAAAATTATTGCAGCTCAGACAATTCAATCGTACAAGCCCACTAAATAAGCAACATCAGAGTTGGAATGGTGCCAATATCTCAAACACGCTCCAGGAAGTGCTGAAAACAACAATGGCTATGATGATGATGACGATAATAATAATATTCATCAGCAGTATCATTGTCATTGTCATAACAACAGCACTACTACTACTACTACTACTACTACTAATGATAATAATAATAATATGGGCGTAGGTGGGTTACCCCCGGAACAACCTAACCTTGGTCT
This sequence comes from Rhabdalestes septentrionalis, assembly GCA_037832545.1. NCBI lineage: Eukaryota > Metazoa > Chordata > Actinopteri > Characiformes > Alestidae > Rhabdalestes > Rhabdalestes septentrionalis. Next base: position 4,398 of record JBBMFX010000248.1, on the reverse strand, counting down.
TTTCCTCTTTATTGGATTAATCAATTAATGGATACAAATATGATTTTTCCAGCCCTTGATAGAGGAATTTTACATTTTTACTACGTTCTTTAAGATAGTAGGGGGCAAATGGAGACTAAAGTACCAGAACCAGCTTCAGTTCATAGAATTAATCATATATATTGATACCTGGTGTTTTCCTGAAGCAGTAATTGGTTTTACTGCAACTGAATGTGCATTCAGAGCTACAAAATCATGCCTTCCCCTTTTTATTCGCATAAGAAGAGCTAAAATTAAAGTATTAAAGTATTGTTTTGAGTTAGGTTATGAGGGTACTTGTCTTTATGTTCAAATGCTATATGAATTACATATACTGTACACGTGGCTTACATTGCCATTCATAATATTGAACAAAACAATAGGTAATATGTCAGTCTGCTGAGAAATAAACCATGTGAGATTCTTGATAAATGGTGTCATGTGGAAAAAATACACTGAAGGTGCACTCAATGCTCAAGGTCTGTAGAGAGCATTTTGCCAATTTTTTTCCTCAAAAGTGCAAAAATAAATTGAATTTAGTTTATCACATAATTTGTTATCGCTTATCAGCATGGCCTTAATGCCAACTTGATATTGGGTGAGAGTATTAAGGTCATTTGTGCCCATCTGTAGGGTTTCACACACTGGCCCACCCAAATATTTCCACAAAGCAGATATCACTGATTTAACATACTCGTATTAATGATTTCACAAACTAGGCTCACTGGTTTGTCAACAGCTACAGTATTCTCCAAAGACACAGTTGCATTTGTTTCACTCTATAAAGCCTTAAAGGTTTCCTGTAGCTGGAGAAGCTCTGGTATGGGTCTTACTGAGGACACAAATACTGTGCTGTATTCACTCTTATTGCTGCTCCACTTCTCACCGTCACTAGTTCTGCCATAATATTTAAAACTCTAGTTCAGGCCAGAAACTTCTTCCTCTCTTGGATCTTTTGCAGCAGACAAACCTTTCAATCTCATCGGCCTCTATGTGTAACAGTTGAACACATTTTAGTTATAATGTACAGTGCAAAAGTCTGTCCGCTAGCAATGTCAACATCAGAATTAATGCAAACAAACAAGAAAGCAGTACAAATTATGAAGATTTGTTTTGTTTGTGAAAAAAACAAAAAAAATTATTTATATTGTGTGAGATGTAAGGAGATTTCTCCTCCATTGCTTGACTTTGTGAATTTCCAGCAGCATTTCCTGATTTAATTTGATGAAGAACTGATTGATTTGAACCAGGTTTCCTATGGTAACTACAAGCAATACTGGTCTTCCACAAGGATCACACTGATGAAATGTACATAAAATCATTGTTTAACCTATTATGATATTTGCATCTATTCTTTTTGGTTTCATTTAGTACAATTAGTTATATGAATGTGAAAAACGGTCGCTGCCCATATAAATGTTTTATACATTTTAATTTTGAATGGTGGAGTGTAGAGTGTTGATAGAGCTAAATAATCAGAATAGGCAACACATTTAATGACTATATTAAGGGTGTTGTGCTTATCCTCTACATCCTATTTATTTTGTGCCTTGCTCTGTTTGTCAAAGATCGTAACACATTTATATAAAATGTGGCATTTTTCTACAAACACCCTGTAAAGTATACCACACATGCCCTTATAGTCTCAATAACTAAAAAATTACCCTGCAGTTTAAGGGTGTAAACTGTCTGTCTTTTAATTCTGGTCCCCGATTTAAGTATTCTCTGTGTATTTCTATGTGTTTTTCAGACCCTGCAGTCATCAGTAGTAGAGTATCAGACTCAGAGATACAGACTGTTTCCGAAGCTCTGTATGTTTTGGACTCAAACAAAGCCTCAGCATCTGAAGTTATCATTGACCCTCAGATCCTTATATCTAACTCGGAGACCAGTGCCAAAAATGACCTCTCACCACTGCCGTAAGTTTGCTTACAGAAAAACACAAATATACACTTCATGGGCCCAGGGTCTTAGGCCCCCAGAGCATGCTGATATGTGTGGGGAATGAGGAGCGAGCCTGACTGGTTCAGTCCAGATATAGTGCCGAAATAATACTGGCTATGATAGAAACGAGGATGCCCTGGTTATTGATCAGAGGTGGGATATCCTTGGCTACCCATGTGGAAAAATGATCCTTGGAGGCTATTCTTCCTTCGATCACTTTTGGTAGATATTCACCAGTGCACACCAGAAACACCCCTCAAGACCTGTTATTCCAGAGAAGCTCTGACCCAGTCTCAGCAAAGCTTTCCAATTTCCAAGTGCTGCAGACCCTTGTGCTGTTTTCCTGTTTCCAACTTCAAGAACTCAGAGATCCCTTGCAAGTTAATACATTCCAACCCTTGACAGGTGTCATTGTAACAAGATAATCTATGTTATTCAACTAACCTGTCAGTGGTTTTAATGTATTTGTCTGATGAGTTATGGCACTACTGTGCTTCGATGCCTGCTTGATCACTCCATATAGACTGCGTTCATTTAGTGCACACTTGTTTGCAATTGTTTATTTGAAGTATTTTTTTTCCTTTTAATTCATTGTAACTATATTACAAAGTCTCACAAATGCCTCAGGGGCACATTTCACTTCATGTACATGCCTATTTTTTTAGGTGACCAATGCCAATCATGGCCTAATTGTGCTGTCTATATAGTTGAGAACAACGGAATGACAGCACAAATGTTTTCTTGGCCTAATTTTGTCTTTTCTGTCTTCATTTTGATCTCCAGCTTGTTCAAGCGCGTGAATGAGGCCTCTCTGTTTTCTAAGGCAACATACAAAGCCTTTATCGCTTTGATGGATAACTATGAGAAGAAGACAGGCATGGCAGAGAGTGTGACCCCGCAAGAAATACAGGAGCAGGAGAACTTCCTCAAACAAACCATGCAGAATACGGACCTGGGAAGAGAACTCTATGCTTTCTTGTACACTAAAGGTTTTCATTTTGTGCTTTAGTATATAGTTATTAGTTTTAATACTTTAAAGTATCCTGGTATTGTTCAGTCTAATCCCTGTCTGGAGTAGCTGTATTGAAGATTCATATCCCTCATATAAACCCACAAAGTGCACTTTTAACAGAAATATTGTATAGAACAGAAACACATTTTATATCAAAGCATCTGCCCACTAGCTTCTATTTTAAATGTATTTCTAATCAAATATAGGAAAATACTTATTGTCTGCGGTATTTGACTCTACAATACAGATGTGGCAGAGAGTTTAGGTTGAAAAGTGTGAGATTATTCCTTTAAAGCGTATCATGTAATAACATACTTTGAATGTATGCACATTAACTGCACCATACTGTGTTTATTTAAGTGCTGTTCTTTTTTTTCAGGTTATTACAGCTCCTGGAATGAGTTTTTGGAGGATCTGAAGATGATGTGGTTTGGACTCTACTCACGCAGCAGCGGAAAGTTGGACTCGAGTGGCTTTGAGCACATCTTTGCTGGTCAGTGTGTGTTATATATTATTATATGCATTTGTTACACTTCTACAAAACCTGAGCAGGATGTGTGTGTTTGTGGGTTAATAAGATTGTTGTATATGCAGGGGAGATTAAGGATGGTAAAGTGTCGGGGTTCCACAACTGGATTAGGTTTTACCTCTTGGAAAAGCAGGGGCAGCTGAATTATTACAGCCACAGCTTTGATGGTCCAGTGAGTTATTTATTTATTTTTCCATTTTATCTTCGTATACTGTAGTCTTTTTAGTGATAAGAGTTATTCTCTTATTATGAAATTCATATGAATATTGGGCATTTATGAAAGTGAAGAATAGATGAGTGAAAGCACATATGGAATTAACATCAAATTTACCCAAAGTGTAGATGTTCAGGGTTTTTTTTTCCATCTTGATTTGGAGATTTAAAGCTAACATACCTAATGTAATTTAAACATCTCTCTGGTTACTCAAAAAGGTTACTTTAGTTAGGCAATAATTTATATTTCTGTTTCACTGCCTTTCAGTGGTTGTCTTACCCAGATGTACTGGGGATGCAGTTTATGTGGGACGGTTATTATAAGCAGGTTGGCTCTTCCATCATCGGCTGTAGCCCCGAGTTTGACCTGGCTGTCTACACACTCTGTTACATTACTCGTCCTGGCAAAATGTAAGTCAGCAATGTTATCCCACCTCTCTGAATGCTCAATATAGCTGTGGAATCTTCTGCAGTTTTTTTTTTTAATATTATGCGTTTTATATAATTTACATTTACGGCATTTAGGTGACGCCCTTGCACAGAGCGAAGTACATCGGTGCTCAAGTAGTCCACAACTGTATCAAGGACCTGTAAAACAAGACTTAAAGCTGTAAAATGATGCCCCATTTCTCATTTGAGCTTTTTCTTTCTTTCCCTATGATATCCTCATATGATGTTTTTT
>JBBMFX010000231.1:0-13552 GCA_037832545.1 Rhabdalestes septentrionalis | reverse complement strand
TATTTTCCACATTAATGCAGAGCGTTAAGATAAGGTCAAGTGTATGGCCACAGCAGTGTGTAGGCCCTGTTACATGCTGTGTGAGGGCGACTGTATCTAGGATAGATGTAAAAGCACTTTTTCAAAATGTATGTTGAAATCTCCTATTATTATCATTTTGTCATATTGAACAGCTAAGTTGGCTATGAAACAGCTAAAGCCGTGTAAGAACTCTGTATATGGCCCTGGAGGCCTGTAGACAATTAGAGAGAGAGGTCTAAATGAGTTAAATTAAGGAACAGAGTTTCAAACGATGAAAACTTAAATCCGGTAATCTGTTTAATTTTTAAAGCATTTTTATATATGGTTCCTGTGCCTCCCCCTCTACTGTTCAGTCTAGGGCTGTGTATGTAACTGTAGCTAGGAGGTGTAGCCTCGGTTAGGGTAACAAACTCGTCAGGTCTAATCCAGGTCTCAGTAAGGCATAGGGTATCGAGATTCTTATCGGGTATTAGTTCGTTCACAAGAGCGGTTTTGGGAGTGAGAGACCTAATGTTTAACAATCCCAATTTTAGCTTTAGATTTCGTGTGCTGAGCTTACTGGAAGTATAGAGTACATTTATTAAATTACTTAAGCATGCTTTTTGGTTTGTCCTGATTTTCTGTTAATTTCCGGGGACAGACACAGTCTTAATATTATAGATCTTAGGAAAAAACCTGGATGTCTCAAGGGAGCTAGCAGCCGGGTTGGTTAATATGGTTAGGACAGGCTGTGAATGTGCGTCTATTATTATGGGGGGTTGTAATGTGACGAGTATGGTTCTGGTATGACTTACCGCCAGTCAGATGGTTTGAAGAGTCTTGGAGATGCTATCCGAGAGGACAGCAGCTCCAGCTCTGCTAGGGTGTAGGCTATCGGGGCGAAAGAACCTAGGACACTCCCAGAAAACATTCCAGTTATTAATAAAAGGTCATCTCTGTTGTTGACACCAAGATTGTAAGCATTCATTGAAAGCGAATAGTCTACTGAACCTTTCGATTCCTTGCCGGAATGTGGGAAGTGGTCCAGACACGATGACTCTTGTTGTGGGGGACGTGCTGCGGACCCTCTCGACCAGGCACCTAAAGTCCTCCTTCAAGGTCTCCGTCTCCCGCCTTCGGGTGTCGTTGGTGCCAGCATGAAGAACCACATCTCTGAAGTTCTTCCCCAGCGCCGCCGGTACCTGTGCAGCGGCATCAAGAACACGAGCACCAGGTAAACACCAGAAAACCAGAGACACCAGAAAACCGATTTGGACTGCGCACGTGCAAAAATAAATAATTTCCGTTTAGAATCAGCTCGCCACATTGCTCTACGCGTGCTGTAAATGTTCATTTACATTTACATTTAAATTCATGGCATTTAGCTGATGCTCTTATCCAGAGCAACATTCATCAAGCAATCCACAACTGTATCAAGGACTTGTAAAGCAAGACATCATTCAACCAAGATAGTTAGTCACCAAGTTGCTCTTAAAGAGGTAGGTCTGTGGGTGAAGTTTGAAGGCAGGGAGAGACTCCGCAGATCTGATGGGAAGAGGGAGTTCGTTCCACCACTACTGAGACATGCATCAAGACTGAGAAGATTCTTGAGGCATGTCTCCCTCTTCTTTTGAGTGGTGGAGGCTCAAGACTGGACGAGAATCTGCATAGCTTTCATGGTGAGAAAGGGTTGCATTCTTCTGATGTTGTAGAGAAGATATCTGCACATCCTAGGGATCTGGTCAAGCTGTGGCGAGAAAAACAGATCTTCATCAAGAGTAATACCAAGGTTTCTTACCTTCTTGGAGTGGGTGATAACAGGATTCTTGATGGAAAAGATGAGACCATTGCTTGGTGAAGGACTCCATTTGATGAGGAGGAGCTCAGTCTTGCTGGAATTCAGCTTGAGGTGGTGGGTCGCCATACAAGAGATGTCGGCCAGACAGTCTGAGATGCGGGAAGAGGCCTGGTTGTCACTGGAAGGAAAAGGGAGAATAGGTTGTGTGACATCGGCATAAAAGTGGTAGGAAAACCCTGTGAGGCAAATACTTCCCCAAGAGAATCAGCATTTAAAGAGAAGAGAAGTGGTCCTAGGAGCAACATGATAAAGTTTCTTCACAATGTCAGACATGCCTAAAAGCTTTACCGAAAAATCTGAATTTGATCAGATTCGAGCAGGATACCTTGTTTAGACTGTGCACGCATGCCATTACACATTACACATTAACACATTTTTAAATATTTAAATAAACATATCTTATAAAACATTAAAAATATTGTTCATTTTTCATTTATTTAATCTACAAAAGAAATCAAAATCATTCAATTCTTAATCTTTGTTCATATAATTCAACATACATTTCAGCACAAAATTGGAAGACACCTGATTAATTTTTACATGGTCTCTGCTACTCTTTATGTCCAAAATGAATGACAAACTGATGTGTATATATATGGAATGTTATAAATATGGAATGTTGTTAGAAAAATTGGTTCTTTGTTTGATTTGGACTTTCCCCCTTGCTAATCCCCCAGAAGAGTTTTTCCTCATGTTAGATTAGAAATTTCCTGTTAAAGCTTTGCTAGCAACCCAAGGTTTGCTGTACAGTACACACTGTATAATACTTATTTCTGGCTGTTATTTTCTGTAATGTTCTTAGGCATGCCTGACAGTGTGAAGAAACTTTATCATGTTGCTGCCTTTTTTTGGTATGCCTTTGTTGTGGGGTATCTGCATACTAAAGGGAAAGAAGAGCCTCCTGATGGAATATTCCTATATGGTGGACCATGGAAATATCTCACTTTCATCAATCTGGTAAGATGATGCATTTGTTTAATCTCATGTTTGAGCCCCTTTCACAATTGTGTTTGTGTGTGTAACTTTGTGAATGCTGTTTTTAGATCATACAGATGGTTTTCTTTGGACTGGCTGTCCTGAAAGACATACAGCCAAAAGAAAAAGGCTCAACAGTATCACTTCTTTGCCTGACCAAGGATTTGCTCTTCTCTACCTTTGTTTTTCCACTAGGAATGGTGAGATAGCACTGTTTTTCGAATACCCCATATTCAACATCAGAATGTATGTGCTTTTGGAAATGTTTTTTACAGTGCTGAAATATTTTTTTTACCTGAACAATATTCATGCATACACTTCACTCAAAAAGTTTATTGTATGTGTAAATTATACGTGTTCTTAGATTTCAGAACCAGGAAGCTTTTATCCCAGAGGAAACTATTTATGTGGTGACCACCACAACACAGACACAGAAAGACACAAGACACCAGAAGAATATAAAATAAAAAGTAAGATCAAATATAATAAAATAAATATAAGTATAATATACATCTACCATAATTTCCGGACTACACAGTGCACCTGATTAAAAGCCGCATGCTCTAATTTTGTACTTGTACAAGCCGCATCAGAATATAAGCCGCATGTGTCTCACGCTGTAATATGAGATATCTACACAGAATTTTTGTAACTTTTAAAAGTTATTGTAACATAAATACATATCGCACATGGTTTTATTTTTCGAACAGTGTCTGTAACACGGCTAACTTTAAGAATACATACGTATCAGTAACACACATTATGCTGCTTCTGCTTTTTTACTGAACAGTGCAGAAACAACATTCTGTCTCCTAACGGCCGGTAAAAATATGCACGGTATAAATACTGCAGCTGCCAGGAAAAGTCATTAATCGCCTTCTTCATCTTCCTTTTCTTCGTCATGGGTGGGGCTTAGGGGGCTGTGCCCCGCCCTCGGACTCACACGGCCCCGCCCCCTGGGAATACGAGGCTCCGGGATTGGTCCGGGAGTTTGAGCCTAAACACTCGTCACAGATATGGCTGAGTTACATATAAAATATATCAATCCAAAACAATCCTATAAAATGTGACGCCCCCCCACAGGTCAATCTGCAAATCCATGTCTGGCGCCGGGTCTGGTTACAAGGCAAAATGTTTTAGGCGTCATGAAAAAAAAACATGCATTAGCCGCACCGCAGGGTTAAAAATTTGGTAAAATTTGGGGAAAATGTAGCGGCTCATTTTCCGGAATTTGAGATAAATATAATCTAATAAAAATAAATTAGTTTTGCACCTAGACTGTTGCACATCACAGCAAAAATAATGCACATAGTTTTTTAACCCCGTAATAAATAAACAAAAAGAAGCAGCAGCAGGTTATTGCATGGATTAATATGTTGCGGTGTGACTGACACAGCAGAGTGTTAAGGCATTGGGAAGGAAGATTTTCTATGGCTTTCATTAGAGCACCTTCAGCTGGTCAGTCTGTGACTAAAGGTACTTCTCGTGTCGTTCACCACACTGTGGAGTGTGTGGTCTACATTGTCCATGATAGACTGAAGTCTGGAAAATTTTGTTCTTTTCAGCCACAATTTCCATGCTATCTAGTTCTCCGCCCACCACAGAGCTAGCTTTCCTGACCAGTTTGTTAATTCTCTTCCTGTCTGCCACTTTCATGCTACCACCCCAGCGCACCACGGCATAGAAAAAGGCACTGGCCACAACAGACATGTAGAACATCGGCAACATGGTGTTGCAGACTCTAAAAGACCAGGGTCTACATAGGAGTTAAAGCCTATTTTAACCCCTCTTGTTAGTGGCCAGTCCAGCTTATTGTCCATATGTACACCCAAGTATCTGTAGTCCTGAACAATCTCCACATCCTCCCCTCTAATGAACAGGGGAGTGACAGAAGATTGTGATCTTCACAAGTCCACCACCAGTTCTCATCTTTTGGATGTTGCAGTTGCAGTAACTGCAGTTGTTTCAGCTCACACCAGTCCACAAAACTGTCTACAGCCATCCTGTATTCCAAGTCATCCTCACCCTTAATAGGTCAGACTAGTGTTGAGTCATCTGAGAATTTCTGCAGATGGCAGCCCTCTGTGATGTAGTTGAAGTCAGATGTGTACAGGGTGAAGAACAGTTCCCTGATGAGCTCCAGTGCTACACAACCCCATGTCAACCTTACATACCTGTAATCGCATGTACTGTGACCATTAGTCAGGTAGTCTAGGGAGGCATTCACCTGAACTTTGCTCCCCAGCCAGGCTCGCTGAATGGGGTTGAAGGCACTGGAGATGTCAAAGAATGTAACCCTCAGGGATGCACTTGGCTTGTCAAGATGGCTGTAGGCCTGGTGAAGCAGGTATATGATGGAATTGTCCACTCCAAACTTGAGCGCATATTGTGCTGGCCTCACCATGGGGTGAAGAGTGTCCAGGACCAATCTCTCGAAAAACTTCATGCTGTGTGAAGTGAAGGCTACTGGCCTGTAGTCTGATGGAGCATTGGGTCTCACATTCTTTCCAACAGGAACCAGGCATGATGTGTTCTTCAGGACGGGTACTCTATTGATACTGAGGCTCAGGTTGAAGATCCTCAGCAGTACTGCGCATAGCTGAGAGATGCACAGCTTGAATACTTGTGTGCTTAATCCATCTGGGCCTGGTACTTTTGCAGTATTCTGCAAAGTTCAAAGTTTAGAAAGTTGATTGCGTAATTATGGTGTGGTTTGTGTTCCACTTATGTTACATATACAAATCAAATTTAAAGTTAAGACACTAAAATGAGTAAATTGCCATTCACAACCACCTGTATTTTTCAGACCAAAAATTCATACATTAAGAAAATTTCTCAATAGCAATATCTTGCTATATTAACATTACCAAGCTGAAGTGGCACAAATCCAGATTTTTGCCTTTATGTGAGCCAGATCTGATGTTTTGAATTGTGTGTACACTCAAATCTGACCAGGATCACAAAGCACTGCCCCAGAAGAACCAATTTTTTATTTTCTATGAATCTTTCAGTTGGTTTGATTTGATTTGATTTTTAAAGTTATTTAATATCGAAGTGAAGTTTTTTAACTGCATGTCCAATCAAAAACACTTTAGGAATCTTAATTTTATGAGCGTTCCACTCTTGGAAAGGTGAAAAAGAAAAAAATTAAATACTGTAATTGTATCTATATTTCTTCCAACAGGAATACCTTGAAATTATTCTAGTGTGGAGTTAAGAGAAAACAAACAATAAGAGACAAAAGCCAATTTCAAAATGTTAATATTTTAAAATAATATTAATATCTTCCCTGTTCTTAAGCTGGTGGTTCTGCTGTTTTGGGTGATATTTACCTATGATCGCCAACTGGTTTACCCAGCTTCACTGGATGGTTTCTTTGCCCCATGGGCAAACCATGCCATGGTTAGTGTTTTCAAATGTGTCTATTTTATTTCATTTCATTATTACATTTTGTGCTGTTTGTTATTTTAGATTTTATTTACACAGCATATCAGAAACAGATAATTGTCTTACGATGTATTACAGCATACTCTGGTTCTTCCAATTTTGCTTGGCGAGGTGGTGCTGGAGCCCCACATCTACCCAAATAGCAGAAATGGTTTAGCTGCCCTAAGTATTGCAGGAGTCCTTTATTCAGGATGGTAAGTGCATGCAAGGATCAATATAGATGATACTTTGAGATATTTCATTACAGAGATAGAATAGGTCAAAGCTATGCAATGTTTACATATCCACATGTCAAAGCTGTTCTCTTTAACACAAAATATATATTTTGTCCCTTCTATTCATTGTTTAAAAAGGTTTCTTGCAGGATTACAGTCTATTTACATTATACATTTGGGTTGTTTATCTGAGTTCCTGAGTGTTGACATTACAAAACATCCAGTAAACATGACAGGGTGAATCAGGGTACCTAATTATTTACCTTCCAAAATGTGAGCAACTTAGGACCAAGAAAAACATTTGAGAGAAGCTTTCCATTCACATAGACTGAGGACAGCATTATAAATATGAAAATGTAATTGGAGATGTAACTTCTCCAATGTCAACTGTAAAAAATCTCAGTGTTTTTCACGCATGCTCAACATTAATAAAAGATTTCCTAAGATTTTGAAAAGAGAATAATAAAAGGATAAACAGAGAGTCCTGATTTGAACTTTATCGACCGCTGCTGAATCAGGTAGCAGCTGTAGTGAAGTCAAAAGTCTAGTTTGAATTTCTTGTTTAATTATTGCACTTTATTGTTGAAAAAGTCTATAAAATTATCACTACTATGATCATGTGTGTTGTCACCATTCAACCAGAGAGGGACTTAGCCCTGTCACATTTCAGAATTATTCATTTGGGGGACCGCCCCCCCCCCCCCCCACATTTAACAGAAACAATTAGTTCACCAGCGCTGTTCAATCTTGAATCTTTCATGAAAGAATCCACTCCACTAAAGTGATAGAAGAACACACACTGCTGGAAATCCGAGCAGCCTGTCTGTGCACTAACGTGTCACTTCACCTGCATGTGGTGAGTTGGAGGAAAACCTGAGATGATTTCCTGTGGTGTGGTCTTCTATCATTTTAAGTGGCATAGATTATTTTAGGAAAGATTCCAAATTTAACAGGTCTTTTCAAACACCCCCACCCCCTAAAAGGACAAGATCTGCACGCAGCAGCAACTCCGCCACCACCCAAACCGCGCCCCCCCCACAAACCCGCACCCACGCATCCCCCTCACTTAAAAAACGCTTCCGATACCCCTGACTATGATACCTGTGGTTCTGCACCGCCCTTAGTTCCTAGTTAGTTAAAAAATAATACTAAACAGAAACTTGCTAAGTGCTCTGTTGTAGTCTTTAGGGCCCTCTGGTGGATTGGAAATATTCCATTTTTTTCATTTGAATTTATGCTCAAATCCTGAAACATTTTGCTTTAGTGAAAGAGGGCACTCTGTCATACATGAACACACCACAGCACACAGTGTGAAGGGCATGAATGTTTTCCTCTGCATTTGTCAATTCACCAATGAAGCAGCGGACAGCCAGGATCACAGCGCCAGGGGAGCAGTGTGTGGGGACAGTCCCTTGCTCAAGAGTACCACAGGGCAGCTTAGTAGTTTTAGGAATCAAAGCCATGACTTCCTGATCTCAGGGTGAACACCATAACCAGCTACCCTGGCATGTGTCTAAAGCATTTAAAGTGTGTGTTTAAGTATAATTATACCAAGGGACAAGCTTTTTCTGTCTGGATTTTAACATTTTAGTGGTGTGAGGTAATCTATTATGGATCTAAGAGAATTCTTAAAGATTTAGTTCAGGTTATCTACATCTGCTGGACAAATGGTGTGGCACATGCTGTGGATATTTCTGAGAGGTTTTTAATAAACACTGGTCGGTGATGGATGTTATTGTAAGGGTAGAAGGGGGATGTGCTTACATTATGATTAAGATTAAGTTTATATGTAATGAGGTAATGTGGACTGAGGAAGAATAACTATTAAGATTAAATCAAAGGCGTGACAAGAAACAAAGAGTACTGAGAAGTACATGAGCACTACATACAAACAATTGTACCATAAATATTTCTAAGCAAAGACTGGGATGAGTTAAGCCATCATAGAAAAATATTTTGTCCAAAGAAAGAGAGGTGGTGTTTCTTAGAAACACAATTTCATAAAAATTATCTCAGCTTCATTATTTGATTGACTATATATTTCCAAAAACAAAGAAGGCACGAAATCCAAAAGACAAGCAAACTCCAACAGTCCTTACACTGAAGTCAGATACAGGTGTAGGCGTCGGCGGACCGACTCAATGGCATGAACAAAGGCACTCTAAATATGAACAAATCTAGGACATGAACCAATGAAAACAGATTATCACTTTACATAAATACTGGACAGCTGACAGAGGACGTGAACTTGGCCACTATGACCAAAGGCAATAATTTTCAAAATAAGAGCCGTACATAAGACAAATTAAACAATGGTGGCCTCTAGCGGCCGCTGACCGGTAATGTCACAATAATAAGTATAAAATGTATGTATTATAGTAACTAAGAAATATTATCCTGTATGTCTCAGCAATGTATAATTTTAAAACTCTTTAGCCGATGAATAACAGATTGCTCACTTACAGACTGAAGCTTGAAGGACATTTAAGTTTTAAGGATATGATGGGATTGGTGTGCAATGATTCAGATTAAACAGAGTTCATTTTCTGTGCTTTCCCCAGGGTAATATGGGTATATGTCAGTGTCGGCATTTGGGTGTACCCCTTACTTGGTCTATTCAATACCCCTGGGTTGATGGCCTTCTTTATGTCCAACATATTTGTGGTGATCATGCTGTACCTTCTAGGACAAACCTTGAACTTCAAAATTTGGGGTAAGTAATATGAGTATATATTAAAGAGCAAGATCCAAGGAACCTGAAGGCAAAAAGTTTTAATGAAAATGTCTATAGGTCCTATATTTTAATTATGTAAAAATAAGGTGCATTGGTGTGTATTGAATGGTGTCAGATATATCCTCGGTCTTTAGCACAGTGTATCAAACATTCATTCACAACTGTTTGTTCTTAGTTATTATAAGTATAGTTCAGTCAGTTGTAAGCCAATCCCATGTAAGCCTATTGAGCTAGGTGATTTGTCCACAAAAATGATTGTAGGTAAAATAACAGGGCATGTAAATTCAGGAAAATTAAAACTTTCCCTGGCATCTGCACTAAGAATGGGTCTCTGGAGGGTATGTTGGTAGTGCATTCGAGGACTAAAGTGGGTTTTAAAAACCAATGTGTAGTATTCAAATCCCCAAACCCCTTTGTGCTTCCTCTACATGCACCAGTGGAGACAGCATGAAAATGGCATCTTATGGAGATCAGGGATTTTTTTCCTTATGTCAGATTTATGAAAAATATTTAAACACTTATGTCCAACAAAAACGATTATAAATTTCAGTGTTCCAGTCACACACACATAACATAGAAAATATGGGCTTAGAATTAGTGGCTTGTGGATCATGATCAGATTCATTACAGTAGCCCCGCCTACATCATGTGTGTGTAATCTACTCTTTTTAGTTTAGTAGTTGAGCAATGAGAGGGATAAATTCACAGAACTGGGTTTTGAAAGTATTCTATGAATTATCTCACATTCCAGACAAATTCAAGTCATAACACATCACATGAACCAATCACGTGCATAACATGCCTAAACTGACCAATAACAATAGCCTATGCTCACGCTCTAAATTAAGCAGACTTAGGGGGCGTTCACATATCGCGTCTTTTGCGCGCTCAAGTCCATTATTTCAAATGTAGGCGCGCGGCAGCCGCGCTCATAACGTTTTTTTCAGGCGCGTCCGCGCCGCGTCGAGTTGAATACACCTCAACTTTTCAGAACGCCGCAAGCGCACCGCGTGTCATGTGACAAGATTCAACCATTATTTAATTGGAGGCTGAGGAAGAAGATGGCAGCAACAGCAGGCTATCACCCATTTAAAATAGGCTAACTATTGTAATTAGAAACTTCAAGCAAAAAACTAGGAGTCACGGAAACTAGCCACATAGATTAACTGCCTTATTTAATAAAACAAAGAGCTCAAGTTAGTGTGAGCCCTATCCTTTGTGGCTCTCTGCAGTTTTTTAACTTCAGGACACAGAGATATCAGCTTCATCCTAAGTGCACAACCTGAATGCGGAGTCAACGAAATTCAGACAGTTGCGGTACTTTGCAAATTGAGAGCTTGGCTCAAAAAGGCAGGACGAGGAAAAAGCAAGAACACCACAAGTCCTCTCTCAGTGCAGCGTCATGTTGTTTAATAAAGTTTTGACAAACATTTTATTGATGCTCTGCTGACACGTGTCTTGCGCGATACTGGGCAGCCGAAGTGAGGGTTTGATACAGTGAGATGGATATAAACGGACTAGTGGCAAATAATAGACTTTTTCATTTGTTCACAGCTGTTTAAATATGTCAGTGCCGTTACCAGTGGAAGTTGGCTGTCTGAATGGAGCCCACAAACATCATACTTTGAAAAGATTTCTTTAGCGAACTTAAAACCCGACCCCTATCTTCTCCCCTTTTCTGCCCGACGTCACTCCAGTTGATTTGTCTATCTACCAGAGATATCACATTTGAATTTAGCTGTTTTAATATTAAATAATATTGAAATATTTATTAATTCACTTTTTTTTTTCACGTACTGTCCCTTTAAGCTCCAATTTAAAGTGCCAGTTTCAAAGCCAGTATTCATTAAATACTACATTTTGACATAAAATCTCAAAAGCATGTGACTTGAACGGAGTTTAGTGTAGAGATGTCCTGTAAATTAAAAAAATGTTGGGCATTTTTAAGTTTGAAGTGCAGTTGGAAGTGTCTGGGTGCACCACGGTGTTTGCTGCTTGGAAAGTCTGTGGTGGTCAAAAGTCATGGGACACCACGGCGATTTGAACGGCTTTTGGCTAAAATTCCGGCCATATTATGGCTTGAGGGGTCTTTGGAAAGGTCTCACCGAGCCCTATCTAACTGTGAAGTTTGACGGGGATCGGTGCTCACTCCGCGGAGTTATGCCACTCGAAATGTCTCTGACTGCCTCAGAACCAATGACACCAGCCTCATTTGCACTGCTATATACTGAAACCTTGAACGGGAATCAAAATACTGCATGTCTGCTAAATAATTAGAGGGAATACACACAATATATTACATAATCTTCCTAAGTAAAGTCCATTTTATTCATGATGTCGTCTTGTCAAAATTCTGTGACTTTGGTGCTTAGAGGGTTGAGTACATAATGTTACATGCATGACAAAATGTGTTAATAACAGGAACAGCCCACCGCACAGCATGAAATAACCATTTTTACTATGTCTGTGGATCCCTGTCGTCTCTTTTAAACTACGAAAATACTTTCCGTCCACTCGCACAACTCACTTCTGCTGCCCAGCATGGATGTCCTTATAGGTGTGTTAATAAGTGACGTCACATGCAGAACACCAATACATAAATGTGCTTGTGTAAATTTTGATTGGATGTGAGATTTTAACACGTGAAGGGAAAGTACTCAGAACGTCAGAGCACCAGGCGCTGGTATGTCTATTTATTTCTAATCATTTCATGAATATATTTTAACATCTTATTTCGTGTTCAAATGAACAAATCTGTTTACTCCATGCTTAGAAATTCTAAATAATAAAACTGACGCTCCCCATTTGCGTCTGAACGCACCCCCTCTCAGCTGTCTCATTCTTGATGCCCCCTGATTGTTTTCAAATGCCCCCAGTGGGGCGGTACAGTCCCCACACTGGACTAGACTATGATAAAAAAAATTACGTTTATTTGGTACACTTACTGTGCACTTACACTCATTCACTTCTGTCAGATAGAATTACCATGTTGGTGCTCTGTGTAGATGTATGATTACTGACAGTAGCCCAAGAACAGCAGCACTCAGACAGATCAATAGTGAGAGTAAAAAGGAGGATTACAAGTTAACCTAAATATATATAAATATATATAAGTTTACAAATATTTCTCTTAAAAAAATAAAATAATATAGGGGACCACATATCTACATATTCTTACAACTAAAGAGTATGGTGTTTAACATGTAAACATTTCTTACAAATCATATTATATTTGCTACTTTTAATGGTCTACACATGAAACTCTATCAGGGCCTGATACTTAGAGAGCCTGTGTAATTCTGACCCTGACTTATGGAGGAGTATTACTCAACAGATTACTACAGCTCTGCAAATTATTTTTGTTAAGCTTAATGTATTCAATGATTTTTCAGGACTTTAATTATGGTCACCAACTAAACCAAGACAAAATATTATCATGAATTTCGATACAGTACTTTACAATACAGCCCATTTTTGCCCTATCCAAAGAAACCACAACAGGGCCCTTCTGACCAGATTTTTTGGGTAATGGACCATTCTTAGCATAATGACAGTGTAGTGCATAGTGCTGCTTTGAGTGTGTTAAACACTGCAGTATTTATGAGTTTCAAAAACACCTCAGGGTCGCTACTTGGTTGAAAACCGCCCACCAACAAGGGGCCAGTAGTCAGAAGCTAATCACTGATGAAGCATTTGAAATGTGTTTCCTAGCCCTGGTCCTGGAGGTGCACTACTTAGTTTTTTTCCTCCTTCTAGTCCTATTTCACACAGTTTGTATACAAAAGGATATTCACATTGTGTTTGTAACCTGGACACACTCACAAACCGCCAAAAAACATTTTCCAGTTGTATTTACTCAAGGCAACTTATAACATCCCAAAAAAAATCTTTTGTTTTAATTACTACATTGAGCCTGTTGGGTGTCTTCTCTACCAACTTTGCATATGTAGACTCTCCATTATTTGCCCACATCTTCTTTACAGAACTGTTCAAGCTCAGACAAGTTGGATGGTGACTATTGGTTGACTTCAAGTCATTCCTCAGATAGAATATAAGGTTGAATTTATTGTCCTTTCATGGCCTACCCCTTGATTTAAGGTAGGCCAGACGAGGACATTTACCTTTTTGGGCCTGATTTTCAAGGTCAGTCGCGCATGGTCTGAAGTCAGAAGTGCAGTCGTCTTTGGGGGAGGGGCCAGCGCGAAGCGCTAAAATCGCAGCAGGAAGAATGATCAATGCGCCTGGTGCATAGTTCAAATGGGTTGTCCTAAATGAGAAAATTAGTCATAGGTGTGTCTTGGGCGTAGCATGCAATAAACCAAT
>JBBMFX010000220.1:0-13552 GCA_037832545.1 Rhabdalestes septentrionalis | reverse complement strand
AGGGATAGTGAAAAAGGGAGGAAAAAATAAGAGAGAGGGAGAGAAACAGAGAGAGAGGGAGGGAGAGAAGCGCGGAGACAGCAGGAGGGATAGAGAAAGAGGGAGGAGAGAGAGTGTGAGAGAGAGGGAGGGAGGGAGGAGGAGAATCTCCCCTGTCCGCGCGCTTCACACGCTCAAAGCCCAAACTTTAGTCAGCGGCTATGTGGTGAAGGAGCGCAGCCTCCACACACACACACACACACACACAGTCTCACACACACCATGCAGCAGCAGCGCAGGATGCTTGGACTCCTACATGTCGCCATCTTCTTATGGACGGCTTTCTGCGTCAAGGGTATGTAGACAAAATATTTATTTTTATTTTTGCTTCTTTATTTATTTATTTACTTACTTACTTACTTCCCCATGGATTCAGCGACACACAGACACCGCTGGGGCTCCTGTGGGGCGGCTGCGCTGGTGACAGGAAAAGGGGGACGTCTGAACGCACGAGCTTCATTTCGTCCACTTAACGGTCCTCAAAAATTAGGATGGCTCACACACACTTCTGTATGTATTTATCTGTTTTTGGGGACCTTAAGTCCCCAGAATGACAGTGGAGAAACAGGCACGTGGAAGGCGTCCACATTCCTGCAATCATTGTAGAAAAAAGACAAAAAATGCCAAAATATGATCTTTTGGGTTTGTGGAGTCAAGGTTGGGGTCAGCCAGGCAGCCACATTCACACACACTCGTACAGGGGTGCACAATGAGGACGTTAATACAAAGCAGCGTGTGTCTGTGTGTGCTTTTAGGAGTTTCCATCATGCTGTTTGCCGTCTCACATACCAACCTTTTAATCCCTGGGAAACATGTGGTGTCCTGGTTGAGTGTGTCCTGAGATGTTCTCCCTAAACTGCTGGTGTAGAACGGGAGCATCTAAAACAATAGACCCCCCCAACCTCCCCCAAAAAACAAGACAACAGGGGGCTTACTGTGGCGAGCTGCTGTTTTGTGTTGTCCCCGAAATGACTGTGTTAATACTTCAGTGTTGAAAGATCATTTATAGTGTATTAAATTGCCCATATCCCACTACGTTTACCACCTTGTGAAATTTGTTTTGGAAAAAGTCCTCATTCGTTTTAAGGCTCTTTTTTCAACATCTCTCTATTCTTTAAAAATGAGAATATGGATTAAATTAGAAGTTCCTTACAAGTGCTATATGTAAATGACCTCTATTCTGATTGGTTTGTCTCTTTTGAAAAGCAGTCCAGGTGGAAACACTCAGAAGGTGAATAGGTGGTGATAAACTGCTATCAGGTGGTGATAAACTGCTATATTGCAGCTAAGTTTCAATATACAGAATGAGGCAATGGTGTGTTTGAAAACTTTACATCAATATCTTTCACTGAAAAAAAGCAAGGACAGTTACATTATCCATGATACTTTTGGATTCAAATACATTAACATTTTTATTCACAGTTATAGTGTAGGATAAACACTTACATCATCCCAATCATTTACACGTTTAGTTCGATGTTAAAACACTCGCAGATATCAGTAACATTCAGTGAGGAAGATGTCAGAGACATTAAACTCTTTAGTCGTCTGGCTCCTTTTACCACTACATGAGCAACACTTTGACTCTGTAATTATGCAGAAATGTTTGTTTAATTGAAGGGGTTCCAGTTTAATTGTGTATTTCTCAACTGTAAGCATTTTACAGTGCGTGTGCGTGCTTATGTTGAGTTTGCCTTCATTCATGCTGGACGCGACATTGGCATTTAACTTCCAGGCATCGTCTCCTGCCAGTCTGAGTCTGTGACTGTGACAGTGTGTGTGTGTGTGTGTGTGTGAGAGAGAGAGAGAGAGGCAGTGCTATTCATCATGTGCGGAGCTACCTGGAAGTGCACGCTAAGTGGAATAGGCAAGTGTCCATGGAATCACAAGGCTACCCTGAATACTAACAGCACTTCAAGGTTGCACACAGTCAGAGCATATGATCAGAAGTTCCAAGAAATTTTTGGGCAAACTGGAATCCCAGACCAAGCTTGGGCAAGCATGACTAATGGATTAGTGTTTAGTAGCACGCTACATGTGGTACTAATGTACTATAACTTACGTGTTTTTATTTTTCAACTAAAATATAAAGTCAACTTCATGATTACTGACACTCATAGCGTTTGTAGAATCTGCGTTTTCCTAATTTACGTTTTAGTTCTTCCCATTTATTCACTAATTGCTTTGTTAGATTTTATTTCATTTCATTCTATGTTTTAATGGTTTGGTTTCCGTACTGCTCTGTGGCTAATCACATGCCTCGCTTTGACATGTTAGCATTTTACTTTAGATAAAATGGACCCTAAGAAGAGCAATTGCTACCTGATAATAGCAATAGAATTTCATCTTTTCAGTTACAGCAATAGAAACTCTTATGCTGATAGCTGTAGCATATACTAAGAATTTCCATTATATTTCCCTATAATGAAACTAAAACACTGGAGAAACTTCATTTATTTCTTTATTTTTGGTTGCTTTATGGGTAGTTTTTTTAGTTACAGCACCAGAACTTTAGTTCTTCAGTTCCTGGTCAGTCTGTTCAGGTTGTTTATGGTTCCAAGAATCCTCTCGTCCAAGCCATTGATAATGTACAAACTCTGAACGTACTGAACATATTAATTATCCGAGCTCTAACTGCCGGAGTCTGCGTAATGGGTGACTGTGGGCATTTCCCACCCAAGAAACTTTAGAGCATGACACAAATCAATATTTAATCATCTTTATTATATGCCTGCCTGTCTTCAGCTGCTCCACTCGTGTTTTGAAGTGATAAAGATCAATAAAGCGGAAAAAACACATCAGCAAAAATGCCGATGCCCTCAGCCAAATCCACAAAGCTCATTTTAGTATGTTGTAGTTACACAAATGCAACAGCGGAGAAACAGGGAAAGGAGAAGTTTCAAATCCAAAGACAGATATCATAATAACGTCACCATCAAATTATATTATATATGAATTATATTAGGCAGAACTGACGCAAAAAAGCAACAAACTGACCTTGAGACCTGCTGAGACTTGTCACATCATCTTGGCATCTTTTAGATGTTCCCTCAATGATGAAAGGACCTTGAAGTTAGTCCTGTCTTATGGCATCTTGCTATGTGGACTAGATTAGTGATATCAACTGGAAGAAAAACTGCTAAACCATCTCGACATCATCTAGATGTTTCATCATTGATCAAAAGATCATTAAATCGTACTGGTAGGACTTGTGGTTCCTAAATTTGAACCAAACTTAATCTCACATTTATGGACATCTATAAGATAATACCACCAAAGCTATTACCTTGTCTTTTTAAAATACAAATTGATTAGTTTTTTTAATCTGCACATTACAGACAGTACAATAATCCTCTTAAATATAAACTTAGTTAGAAACAAGTGGAGGTCACCATGTGCTCTTTTGGGGAAGATCTACCCTGAACAGATGAATGAAAGACCTGATGAGAAGCTAATGAGTGAACTGACTGTTAAAGTGCAGGGGCTGTCCAGAGGAAAAACATTATTTTGTCCCTCTGAAGGACTGTATTTCCAAAAGGAATGATATGCTCTTCAAAATCTGCACCCTAAATTACAACACAATCTATCAGCAAAGGCCACTTCCTGAATCTCAAAGAGCAGAGATGCATGACACCTCACATATGTAGGACCACTTTAAATTACTGTGAATTCTTTCATTCATTTTCTGTAAGTGCTTAATCCTCACAAGGGTCAAGGGTCCCTGAGGTGCACTAAAAGAAAAAAGAGGTAATATGAAGATTAAATTTTGATTCATCATCTCACAAGTGTAGTGATACTAAGTACCAAGGACTATTAGTATTTGATGAGGGTGATTCTAAAACTGGGAGCTTTGAGCCTTAGCACTGGTTTGATTGGTGAGTTATGGCAGTGGATCTGGAAAACCATCTGCTGACAAAAAACCAGAGAGCAATGAATCAAAGGCTAATTAATCATTATTAATTAATTATTTTTATTACCTGGCTCACAAAAGCTGCATTTGAAGGTGAGGTTACAATCGTGATAGCTAAAGCAACATATGGTGTGTGAACATCTCAGCTTTGGCTGAGTAGAAATAAATTGTTGCCATTTACTGTATACACAAAATTGTTAAAAATGACGTTTGATTACGAAACCTAAACGTTGTGTATTTTCAGGACAATTTTGAGAATGATTGAGTTTTCATCACAGGCACCATAAACTTCTATGACCTAAAACTCCATTGCAAGTTATGAAGCAAACTTCAGATGACAAAGCTGATCAACCACACTTGGAGTGAGGAGAAAACGGGCAAATTTAATTTTAAAATTCCTTTCAGATTTCAGCGAAGCACCCTGCTGGAGCCCCTCGAGACTTAGGCCCATAGAGACACATTGCAAGGTTGACTGGTTGTTTTCTGAACTCGGATAGAAACCATGAGCTGTAGACTTCGTTTAAAGGCTCCAAACTCAGAGTCATTGAGGTGTGGGGAGTTTTTCATCAGCGATCTGACAGCCCAGAGGTCTGGTTTTAATACTGCTGCTTGTGAAATCCCCAGGTCGGGTTTCCTTTGGTCAGATTATATTTCACAGGTCCGGCCTCTTTTTTCCTAAACAGGAATGTTAACCTCATTGCTAATGCAAATATCTACTGCTCAAACTTAGACACAAATCTTTATTGGGCTCACGTTTGTAAGTCATGCAAATCAGGGTCAGCAGTTTGATGGACAAACCTCATTGAGTTGGGTTATAAAATATTCATGAGTCTGGAAGGATTTTGCTGTGTGAATGTTGATTCAGCTAAACATGAATGTACTTTGACATAAATGCATGGGAAAATAAAGTGGTTTCTAAATTGACCATCTTATGCCAAAGTTTGGGCAGCCCAGGTCAAAAAAACACCTTTAGTTGTTTTTAAATGAAAGTGCAATACACAGTTACTACTTAGTCAATTAATTTAACATTCATTCATTATCTGAATCACTTATTATGGCCGCAGCAGGTGCTGGAGAATACCCCAGCACTCATAGGGTGAAAGGTAGAGAAACGCATGTCACAGACAGGTCACCATTCCATTACATAGCAGGTCAGCTTTTCAGGTTCTGTCACTTTGGACTGTAAGAGGAAACCAGAGAACCCAGAGGACAGGGAGAGAACAGCAAACTCCTCACAGGGAGGACCCTCAGCCCTCAAGAGTCCAAACCTGTTACCTTTAAGCTGGGAGGTGACAACATTAACTACATTTGCTGCCTGCAAAAGTAATACACTGGGAACAATAAAAGCATAACATATGGCCATCATTTATTTAATAATATGCTAAGCTCAGCAAGTACATAGAAATTGTATACAATTTCTATTTTACAAGCTTACCATTCTAGGGAAAAAATGCTTTCTATACAAACAACAGACATTCCAGAAAAACAAAGATATTTGAAAAAAATGAAAGAACTCCTAGAAAAAGAAGGGCATGCTAGAAAAAGTAAAGAAAGACATTGTTCTAGAACATTCATTTCCAAAGATGGTTTAATAAAGAATCAGTGAAAGATAGTTAAGGGAACACATATGTTTCTTCTTTCACTCCTAAGACCCCTTTTTGGCGACTGTATTTTTTTTAAAGATGAGCTACTTTAGATTCTTACTGCTGAATGTGTGTTGACGAGATTACAGTGATGATAGCGATCAGCAAAAAAGTTGTGTGATGTTCCGCAGTCTTGTTGAAAATGGCGCTCGAGGCCTTGTCTGTCTTATATTACTCGGAGATTAAAGTAGATGCAGCATCTGTAAACACATACTCGATGTACACATCTTTCCAACTTACGTAACACGAGTATTTCGTCGCATTAAATGCTGTGTTGATCTGTTCATTTGTAGCTAATAAGGTCACAACTAGCCTTGATTCCAGATAGATTTTCCCAGTATAAACTCCTATGCTGCAGTTTGGTGTGGAATATGAGTACAGGTGCCACGATCGGTTATTTTGAGCTATGCAAAATACCCCTAAAGGACCTTTTTTAAAAAAAGAAATCTGTGAATGTGGAACACTATTTAAAGATCTTAAAAACCCTTACAATTAGGGCCCTTAGGGCCTCAATACCAGTATAAGTGTTCTCTATTGCAATTAATGACATTTTTATAGTGAATTATCATACCAAGATTATTTCCAGAGATTAAAATTAGCAACAAAAAAAATCAGCATAAAAGAAAAAAAGTTTTTGATAAACAATTCTTTTTACGCTCTAGTCTAAATGGAGACATGGTGGAGTTCAAAGGGTTAAAACCATTTGTACAACATCACAGCAAAATATAGCAGCATTTGCATGCAATCAGATCTTTTTTGAACGTGAAAAATTATGTTCCATTACTCTACATTCTATGGATTATGTTTATTTTTGTGTTGCTGTTTAGAGGTACTGCTAGTTTATATTTGACCCAATATTATTTTAGTTGATTCCATCAAGATGCAATAAGAAACAATGTTGCAAAGATAAAAGCAGCGTCCACTGATTCATAGAACAACAGGTTGGACAGATCTGATCTCTGGGTGCTGGTTCCACCAGGGGGCTGGTGGCTAAATGTCATTTTATTCTATTCAGTTTCAGATCTGGGTGTCTAGCTGACAAGCCCCTGCCAGTATAAATGGTTTGTCTACATCACTGTTCAATTAAATGTATTTGAAGAATGAGAACAGAGCATAAATGATGGATAACCACAACGTGAACCTTGATCTAGTGAAAACCTAAATGGCTATTTTGATTGAGCCTTTCTTAACGGCCTAATTAAATGGCCCAAAAAAATCAAATGCGTTTTTTCTTTTATAGTTTTATAGTGGGTGTGTGATTGAGGGATGATTTTTGCTTGTGCAAAACCAAAAAAGCAACATTGTACACCAAACATGTCTAAATTGTGGATAAATTAATGAAATATGTCAGTTTAAACCCTTTGCACGACTTTGTGTGACTTTGGGAACTTGTGGGGGGGGGGGGGTTGCTGGGCCAGTCAATTTTAAAATAACGCTCCTGCAAGGATGCCTTGGCAGTGACTTCAGCATTTTTTCGAACATTTTGCCAATGTTCGCACCCTGCTCCCAGCTGTCACATCAGATCACAGTTTAACCCCTGACCCTAAAAGTCCCACCGCCCACTCCATCCGCGAGCGGAGAAATGGAAAACGCCTAGATTACACCTCCCTTCAAAAGAGAGCGAGAGGATTTTGACAGCTGGTATAGCATATTTCATAGCTTTTAGTGCATGGAGTGGATAAGCTCAAGGGAATTTTGCACATGTTGAATGTGAGAAAGCTGGATGTGTGCATTTTCCCTGAATGTGCAGCTGGTCATCACTGAGAGAAAAGTCATGTGGTCCAGTTCGGTGTAATATCAAAGAAGGATCTGATGACATGAAACTGCTTCTATACTTTGTTTTAACCCTTTGAACACTCAACTGTGTCTCAATTTTGACACCTTTAGTTGTTTTTTTAAGTAAAAGTACTTAGACGTCCTCTACCATACACAGTTCCTCATTGAATTTAACATCCATTCATTATCTGAAACACTTATCATGGTCACAGCTGGGTGAAAGGTAGAGAAGCACATGTCACAGACAGGCCACCAGTCCAGTACACGGAAGTTTAGCTTTTCAGGTACCGTGTCTCAAGTTTGACTAGAGCTTGAAACAATTGTTTATTTATCAAAGTATCATTAACAGATATTTTCATTGCTAATTTTTAGACCAAGTTAACCCTGTACTGTTCTCCATGGCTATATTCTGGGTTTTATGAATATAATATATATTTAGTTGGATTACTGTAGTCAGTAATGAGACTCCAAAAATGTAATATTGTGCCATATGGATTGTGAACAAGCTGAAAAATTAGTGTGTTATACGACATTGAGGATGATGCGATATCCTATGAGTATATACAAGATACAGCCATGCCCACGACCCAGGTAAAAGTCAAACAACAGGTTTAAAATACATAAGATTACTGGTTGTTGTTTGCAGGATTTGATGCAGTTGACCAGGGGATTAGAAGTACTAACACTATGAGCAATGTGCTCAGAAAACTGTATAAAGTAAAATGTGTCACTGTAATATATAATAACATTGCCATAATCACGGTAATGACCATTCATCCTAATAACCGAATAACAAGCCTTGTGGGTTGAAAACATTTTGAGAGCTTCTATCTTCCTTTCTCTGCTCTAACCTCTGTAGGGGGGCTCTGAAGGGTCTTAGATCCAAATAGAGACTGCTGTAGGTATGAAAGATTCAGATAATATCATAAACATACTATCACCTGAGATGTGAACATTATCTCCAGTACTGGATCTCCTTTCCTTCCATCTAACTGTGGAAGAAGCAAAGAACAAAAAGTTCTTTATTTACAGAAATGTTGTTTGGAGAGAAGTATAATCTTTGAATATTTTAAAAGGAACCACTGTGTGAAAGACCTTTATGAGCATATTTAAATTTAAGGAACATCCACATAATGGAAACGTTACCGAGTCAAAGGCAAGAATCTTCAGGAGCCTTCAGGACCTTCAACCAAAACCTCACTGCAATTTACAAACTACTCTGTTGGGATGTTTCTGAAACCTCGAGAAAGTGCCATTTATTGCAGTTTATAATGAAATGCAAACTCAGTTTAGCTCCTAATGTACTTGCAGGTAAATAAGCACTGAGAAGGTAACGTCTGGTTGGGGTTGTGT
Organism: Rhabdalestes septentrionalis; assembly: GCA_037832545.1. Classification (NCBI taxonomy): domain Eukaryota; kingdom Metazoa; phylum Chordata; class Actinopteri; order Characiformes; family Alestidae; genus Rhabdalestes; species Rhabdalestes septentrionalis. Next base: position 4,831 of record JBBMFX010000220.1, on the reverse strand, counting down.
TATTGCATCCCTCCTTTCTTTCTCTGCATTTTGAAACATCATTTTGACGGAAATTGCAGGATGTATTTGGGTCCATGTTTAGTGCCCAGCTTCATTCCCCTTTCATTTACGTTTCTTCAGTATCTGCACTACAACAACCACCCCCCTGACCCCCCTTCTGCTATTTGACTTTCGTAATTGCCTAAAACAAGAACAGCTGTTTTACACAATCCAGCCCCGAAAATAGAAGCAATTCTCCCGAGGCCACATAAAGACACACAAACACTCACACACACACATACACAAACACACACGTACCCACGCACACAAACAATCACACGCACAAACACACTTCTTCTCCTTAACTCTCTGTTGTGAGCTATAAACTGTAGAATAATAGCTGTCACCGTTTCCCTCCTCAAAAGATCCGCACACAATAGCAGGGGAGAATCTTTCGCTGCGGTCCGTATTATCTGTGCAGGACAGACCCGAGCCAGGCCCCGAAAGCCTTCAGCCTGCATTTTATTACTGAATCATCCTGTCCCCGGCATGTGGCTCAATGGGAACACACTGGCGTTGTGAATAGCCTCCCTTGTTCGGGTTCTCTAGACTCCACACAACCAAAGTATTTTATGACAGTTTCAGATAGTCATTCAGGGACATCAGCACAGCAACACGTAAGGCGCCTTCACCTGCTGGGTATTCCCGAAAAAAGCATTCAACAAAACCCCTCAGCTCAGGTGTTAATGTAAGAAGATTCTATTCATCATTCTGCACCCTTCGGCATGACATGTTTACACAACCTGAAGGACATCTGTTAGGTAGATTATGAATACAAATGATAAATTGGTGAAATGTTTATGGTTGAAGGTAGTTTAATCGAGTTTGGAGAATGTCGAGCAGTGTGTTTTACGCAAAAACTGTGCTAAAACCCATGGGGGGGTCAAAGTGTTCTCATAAGTGTAGCATATCTAGCCATCCCCTTCTTGTCTGCTTGAAAAAAGTCAGAAAATTTAACCAACCAATTAGAGAAATTTGGTCTTTGGTAACCAGTATATATTGGTAACCAGATTCAGTAACTTTACTCACTGCGATTAACAATTGTGTGTTAAGACCTGATAAACCTTTATTAGTCGCACAAGAGTGAAATTTGTTTAGAATGGCAGAATGTGGAGCAGCAAAATTGAGAAAGACAATAGAATAGAGTAAAATAAAATAAAAATAAAGTACTCTCACGATACAGTATAGAATAAAAAATAGAAATTCTCAATATACAGTCTAAAGATTTACAGTATAAAAACTAGTAATATGTTGTGTATAGCTGTATTGTAAAAAAAATCTACATATATGTACAGCATAGTGGATATCATCACACAGTTCAAGCTTTTTTTCTCCTGCCATGGAAGATCCAAGCAAACTTAAGCTTCTAGGAGACGCCAAAATAAACAATTAGACCACAGAAAATGATACAGGTGGTTTCCTTTATTCTGTCAAATAAAGGCAGCAAAATCACAAACCATCCACCCTGTGGGACTCTTTTTCACTTTTGGGCTTGTGTTTCTATGGTCATAAAACCAGTTGTTCATTCCATCAGCTCAGCTATTCCCAAATTATAGCCTATAACCAAATTTACAGTCACGTCCTTCTAGGCAACCCAGGTGTTCAATCCTGTTTCCCGGAGTGCCTATGTAAACAAATACCCCCTTAAGCAAAGGACAAAACAATACGATAAGGCACTCGACAGTATTTGGCGTATCTACAGTTCTGTCAGGTATATGTGATTACAAAATCCACTATACTCGCCACCCGGACAGGTTATGAGCCTTATTCCTCAGTTCAAATTTGTTTTCGCTGATGTTTGATCTTTCTGCAGCGATAGTTCATATTCGTGTTAGTAAGTGATCCAGCTGTGTTCAGAGTGGACAGACGTGTGTCCTTGAACGACACGCGTACGCTCGTCCTAATCAGTAACTCTGCACAAAAGATCCTCAAACCTCGTGAACAATACTGAACAAAATACAAACAGAAACCTTCATTGCCAAGACCGTCAGCTCTGATTAGCACTCAGTCGTTCATGATTAGAGGAGAAGGTGAAAAAAGGTCAAAAGCATTTTATGTTTCTGCAGGATCTGCTGCCTAAAACCTCAAGCTACGCCAGCTGCTACACTCTGAACACGACAATGATATAATACGTGCATGCATTAAAAAAAAAACCCACACATGATCCGACTTAACCTCTTTCATCAAGGTTACATAGCAATAAATCAGATAGAAATCTGATCTAGGAACACATATGGAAAGATCTGATTTGGTGAGATGTCCTCTTATATCTGATATATACCACAATGTATTACATTCAGTTTGGAAGCTAGAATACCACTAGCATAAGTATAAGAAGGCCAACCGAATAAAGATGTGAGTTCATTAGAACAATTCCAATGAAGAAGCCAAATATTTGGTCTGGTTTCAGTGGAAATATCATAAAGATTTTATTTTGTGTCCCATCTTATGCATTCGTACATTCTTACATTTATTACCTTGATACAATAAACGTATTTATCTTGTCCTGTGGTAAACTAAGTTGCCTTTTTATTTTTTTCTCTCTTGTAGCACAACATGCGTGCGTACAAGCCTGTGCGTGTTAAGTACAAACACCCACACAACAAATGATCTATGCAGGGATTACAAATTCTTATTATCATAAATAAAACTGGATTGGATTTCATGATTTTTATAGGAAGTGCTAAAATATAATTGTTGCCATTTGGCAACAGCATGTGACAATGGAAGTGAAATAAATTTGCAAGCGCAGGCAGATGAATATGCTTGCAGTGGACACAGTGAACAGAGCTTTTTTACTGCTGTTTCATCAGCAATAATTCTTTTTACATTCCATTCTGTTTCTTGTAGCATTTTTCCTATTTGGCTTCATATTTATGACATTATACTCTTTTACTGCCATTGATGGAATCAAAATGCAAAATCCTTTACTGCTATTTTTACAATTTCTATTACCTAAAAAAATAACTTTTTATGTGTCTACCATTTTGCATTGATTAGCCTGTAGTATATCAAATGATTTACTGGCTTTAGAATATGTAGGTGGATGCTTAGGTGGAGGTGATAAAAATCTTCTGGAATAATGCAGGTGGGTGCTAAAGCAAAATCAAAGATTGAGGATTTGGGGCATTGGTTTTGACTAGGAGAGGCATGATACCACTTTTTCAAATCGGATTCTGATACAGATACCAATCAGATGCTATGTTTTTTCCCATAAATAATACATTTGTGTGTAGGCACTTAAATGTAATAGTGAAATAAGTACTGTAGTACACTTTGTAGTTCAATATGTACCATATTGCACTATAGTGTACTATAGTGCAATATGTACATTACTACACAGCCATTGTGCACAATTTGCCCATTATGGAGTTTTGTATACATGGCTGGACCTCCGGTGGTCCTTTGTTAGAAATATTATACACTGGGTGCGAGAGCCTGAATTTTAAATGCACTATGTAGGGTGTAGGAAACTATTTGGGACACAGTCTTGCTGCTCATCTGTGTTCTTGCCTCTTTACTTGTTGCTCAAAGTTTAATTCAGCTTTTCCTTTCAGCCTTTTTAATCTGATTCAGTGAGTTTGGCGCTTATTGGACTTCCCTATTTTTTGGGGGGTGGGGGGGTTGTTGTTGAAAGTCTTTGACTAATGATACAAATCCCAAATCAATTTCACCTGTGAGTGTGGCCTGTACTAGAAAGAGCACAGGATTAGTAGCCTTCCAGGAAAATGTGCCAGTGCAACCTCTGCTCTCTCTTTTGTGCCTTCAATCTGGCTTTTATCGAGTGAATCAATTGCGGAGATTGCGTTTCGTTTTTTTTTGTTTTTTTCCAGCAGGGATAGAGCGATGTGCTAGTCATGCTCAAGCCTTTAAAGGGGGCTAAGCTGGAGTAGAACACAATCCTACAGAGAGAGCACTGACCCATTTATTCTGTGGGGATTTCTCTCTCTCTCTCTCTCTCTCTCTCTCTCTCTCTCTCCCACTTTTCATCATTTGCCCATTGTGTTATAAAACTCACTGATTTAATGGTTGAATATCTCTCCCCTGATCAGCCTCCCATATAAAATGATTTGCGTATAATCCATGCCAGAGAGGGAAGGAAATATCACGTCTGTCCTTTTTTTGTGTGTCTCTTACATTTTTCGCGCCAAGATTAGGGTCAATTTATGGGTCGGGAGACTCTGATCTCGCCGTAATTGCGCTTAGAGCGAAATAAGTCTCCGTAAAAGGCCTGGAGCGTGAGAGAACATCGCACGCATTCCGTCTATCAAAAGATGATATCACGAAGCAGGAGAGACGGAGAGCTTCATGTCGTCCCCGTGTGGGGTTTTGTTTTCAGCTCTCCTTCAATTCCTTTAAAGTCCTCTCTCCACGGGGCCTGGCTCATTCCCTGCCTTTTAAAGTCTTCCTTGTTTCTTGTCCCCAGCCTGTCTTTCTCTATCTCTCCTCTTTCTCTGGCCATCTATCTCCATCTCCCTGTCCTGTTCACTATCGTTTCACACTCCCTGTGTCTCTCCTCATCGCCCTCGCCATCACAGTGGCCTTATTCAGCCCTGCCGGCTCTCTTGTCCGCTCCATTAGCATAAACATCAATAAAGAGCGCTGTGGCTCTCCCGGCTTCGCCAGAACAGAGCTCAGGTTCCTGCTAGGTCAAAAAAGTAAAGTACACACAGGTACATATTTGTCCCATGATCCAAAATGTAAATGTATCTTCAAACCAGCCTTCAAGCCTTTAAACCAGCCATTTGAGAGATTTACATGAGTTTTAGTACTGTATACATACATGTAGACA
>JBBMFX010000211.1:0-13552 GCA_037832545.1 Rhabdalestes septentrionalis | reverse complement strand
CTTTTAACAGTCAAACTTGCGTTATTACGCCTAATGGGGAACTCCTCCTGCATCACTCATCATCTTCCGCCACCTGCGACTCCAAATAGTTTGCCCACACAGTCCCTATGTTCGATGCTAACCGCGTAGGCCAAACATTCATGTCTCATTTTTCATGTCAACGTTTTTATGAGCGCATTGTAAACTCAAATCATTTTAAACCGAGGACCCCCTGTATATGTTTTCCACCTAGTGGACATATTTTGTAGCATTTAAAATACTTTTAGAATAGTTGTTTATTGTAAAATGTAACGGTTTAGAGGTCTTTTTGAGAACAATTTTTGAATATCCTTTAAGAAAAAAACAACAAATACCCTTAAAAGCCCAGCTGTATTATTAAGTAATTATTTTGGCAATACTTTTCATGCTAAGGTAGACACCGATCTGGACCTGAGGTTTGTTTTAAAATAAACTCAAAGGTTTAGCCAATCATTGTTTGATGTCATCAAAAGCTTAGCAGCTTTGAGGTTTAGCTTTGTTATTCAGTTCAGAGATCTGCTGCGTACCCTTGGATAATTTAAAAGCACCAGTGATAATCAGACATCAAGCAACAGTGTATTCACAAGAATGTGGAGCAACAAATATGCTTCAAAAATTGTATGAAGATGGTTAAGGGGGGCCAGGGGGGGGGAACAGCCAAAGATTTAAATTAAAATTTCTTATCGCGACATGCACTGGCTCGAAGAACGAAACTAACGCTACGTGTGTTCTAGTCTGACTATTTAAAGTGCTTCACACCCGCACTGAAACACACACACACTACGGAACCAAACCCCTTAATTTGACCCCATAAAATTACGTTCATTTTTACATAAATTTCCAGGAAATTAAGGAAATTTAAGGGGCAAAACTACTTAGGATTAAGGGTTTCCCACTCATACCTTGCATCCATTTTTAAGGCAAAATTAAGCAATCAGTTTACAAATTAATAGCCACTCAATTCAAATTCAGGTGTTTGGCATATATTCAGGGGTAAATTAAGGTAGAGTTAAGCACATTTTAAGTACATTGTGTTTCATAGTGACACGTGCTGACACTAAGATTGCCAGCCGTCCCGTATTGTCCGGGGCATCCCGAAATAAGAGTGATTTTGATTAGTCCAGTTGGGACAGCTCCAGTCCCGTATTCCAACCACATCCTCTTCGGCCAAAAACAGACGACCATAAGGGCAAAACTTGCTACGCGATGGTTGTTGGCGCGCGGGTGTGCACTGGCCACCAGTCAGCAGTGAACCTGCTAAGAAAAAACGAGTGTGTAGCTACAAAGAATAGTGGAATAGTGGTATGAATGATGAGCAGCCATCCTCTTTTTCACGGACATGTCCTTATTTTTGAGACCTGCGTCTGGGGGAAACTTTAGATTCGTCTGGGATTTTGAGCTGCCTAAAACCGTGAAACAGCCCCCCCCCCCCCAAGAAACACCTAGCACACTGGTTATATGTGCCCCCCTAAAAACACAATTGGCCACCCTCGGCCCCCCTGGTAATTTTGGTCTAGAACCGCCACTGTTAATATCCAATACCAGAATGCAAAACTGACAATGCTTTGTAAGAGAAACTGACCAAATGCTTTTTATGTTCCCTTTACAGATTCATCTTCATTCTACCTGAGCTTAGAGAGTCCAGTGATTTGTTGTTTGGGACCAGTGATCAATTATCTGACCGAGTTCAAACTGGAGAGAGTTCTGCTATGTTCCAGGTACATTAGAAACATATTCTACCAGGAATCTATCTATTTGCTTGCTTCTACATTTTATAACACCAAGACAGCCTTTTAACCAACTTCAAATCCAAATACAGGAAGCTCACAGCTTGATTTTTAACCCATCGATTATGTCAAAATGCGTCATTCACCTTCTTTGTTAGCGGATCCTATTTATGGAATCATATTAAAATCAGGAAGTATATGCATGTTCATTATAAAGGCGTGCTGTTCAAAAGCCTCATGTTTCAACAAGGTGCTAATTAGGAAGTCATTTCGTGCAAATGACGCCTTTTAATAGTTCTTTTCTCCAACACTACTAAAGCTCAACCGCCACACTTTGAAGCATAATGTGGCTGATGAGTCCCTTTTGATTTGCTGTTTTCTACTCTTGATCTGCTCACATACCTCACAGATGTTTCTATAGCAGTGTCACAAATAAGCCTAAACAAGGGCTCCTCGTCTCTTTATGCCATACGACCCTATTGGAGGGCAGGGAAGACTTATTCCTGATTTGTGTGGCAGTTTAGGGTGGTGAGAACGTTGTCTGAAACACGCTGTAATTAAGAATTGATTAAGGGGATTGTTTTACAAGAAATAACAGGGCTCTGACCTCACAAGCTTCCAGAATGAACCTTAATTAGCATGTAGCACAGTCAGAAATGAAAGCCTTGCACTATACAATTTGTCTTTGCCATGTACTATGTCTTGCTTCTGGGGATCAGGATTTGTACGGCTTCCTTTCATACAAGGTATGTTGTAGTGGAAAAAATTAAGTGTGAATTTGAAACACTTTTCAAATACAATGTGGCAAAGATATTATGTCATGATACTGGAGGACTATTTTATTAAGATGAGGATATTGTCAAGATATGTGTATCAAGAGTTTTTTTTTTTTGTCCAGTGTTACCTACCAGTGTATTCTACCAATAATATGAATCATCGCTGGGAGATATTATGTACTTTTCCTGGAACGTTTGAAATGCGCCTGTATTATTTTGACATTTTATTGTGCTCTCTTGGACTGCTGGCCATTTTTGCCTGTGGCATCAGTGGGGACTGCCCTTCGATTTCCCAGGGAAACGGACAAAACTTTGACAGTTGCACTGGTGGAAATATTTTGCTTTAGTTTGAGAACAAGAATGCACCAGCAAAACAGTAGTGCCACACAAATAAAGGCTATAATAAAGCATGAAGATGAATTTTTAATTCAGTGTTCTGGCCTGTCACACCGAGCTGTGCCCTCTGGCCAAGAGCAACGCTGGCCAACTGTTGCCTGTAGTTTGGACAGGGGTTGTAGTTGATGCTCTCAGCACAGTTTTGGCCTGTCTGGAATGTAGTCTCACATACACATACAGCAACCAATCACCTGTGCTGCTCATCATTTTTCTGTTATAATCAGAAGCACATTTTTTCACCACACAGACAATATTCATAGGAAACTGGCTGTTTTGATTAATTAATAATGTTTTTAACGATGAGCCATGTGTGTTACAAGACATTATATCAGAGAAAATGGTAAAACCATGAGACAAGGTAAAGATAAACCAAACTGATGCTTTACTTGAGCTAAGTGGCTGATCCAGAGTGGGCTACAGGAATAAATAAATGTCAGAAGATGAATGGGGGAGCAGTAATGTCAGCATTGAGTTGCTCCAGTCCAACAGGTCACCTCCCACGTGTAAGTAGAACCGCAGGGGAAGTGCCAACACAGTACTGGTAGGGGTAATGGTGGTTAAATGTGTCTTGGGTTGAAGGATGCATTTAATCTGTTTAACATCTGGCTTGAATGTGTCTCAGACCAACTCTTGAGGTGATTGGAGCATCTTGAGGGTGTTCCTGTATGTATTTTTATGTAGCTTGGCCTTCTCCAAATACAATCCTGACACTCAAGATTCACAAAATAACCAGTTGTAAACAGGGTCTAGGGTCTATGCACTTTTGTTTACGTGCTCTTATTATTCAATCCAATAGATGCAGGACTCTGAAAAAGTTCCCAGGATGTGCTCAGAAAACTATATTGTAACTTAAGTTATACACTGGTGATAACAGGTAAACACTACCCAGTTTTTATGTTCTAGTTCATTTAGAAGGCTGTCAAGTGATGCAGACCACATGTTGCTCAGTGCCACCACAATGAAGAACCTGGAGGTCTTTTGTAACCAGGTAAAGTATCTCTTGCATCTGAGGGAGAAACACACTGACTCAGTTGAATGAGATTTGTAGTACACATACTAATGTGCATATGCACACATTCCTGAATTGCTGTACACGGTGTCTTTTTGACTTGTTCACATTCATATTCATGTCTCCTGGCGATGTAATGAGCACACACATGCAAACACAAAGCCATGTGTTTTTCCCTAACTCATCTCAGTGTGACTCACTTAATTAGCACCGCTGCTGTGAAATCATAACAATATTTCCTCGTTGCGGGCGTTTGTGTAATGCCAGCATGGGTTCTATCAAATTAATGACCTCCTGCTCTTTTCTTCCAGACCACGGGTTCAGTGAAGGGCAGCCTGCTGTGGGTTCTTGACCATACACACACTCCATTCGGCAAGAGGCTGCTGAAGAAATGGGTCAGCCAGCCCCTGAAGTCTGCATCGTGAGTCTCCAAAAAACAGTGGAATATATGCCCTATTCTGGGCTCAGTTCCCTTGCAAAAAATGTATTACTAGGAATTCTATTAAAATTGGATTGCACCAAATTAACTAATTCATATTAGTTAATAAAAAAATGAAAAAAAATTAAGTCTGCTAACCAAAAGACACAAATCAGATTATTTAAATAGACTGTAGTAATCTCAGTTATTATTATGTCGCAGTTTGGGTTAAGATCATTAAGAGCATTAAAACATTACGACCATATCAAACCTGTTTCAAAAATAATAAATCAATGTATACTTATTCTTATAGGTACTGGCCTCAGCCATTTTATCATTCTTACAAGGCCTGATTGATAAACTGCAAATAAATGACTCAATTGGCAAAATCTTTTATAACTGTTTCTTTTGAATGAAGTGTAGGTACTTCTAACTCTAAAATATCTTATTTTAATTGTCACTGGTGGGTGAGAATTTTTTTGTAGTAAACACTTTCATGTTTCGCCACCCCTTCTCCTATCCCTTGTTATTGAGCCAAAAAAAAACTGCCACTGAAACTCTCCCTGATACTGATTTTATTTGGGAATGCTTCACTTTACAGAATTAAAATATATGATTTCTGTTGATTTTCAGTGAGAACCTTTGTATTTATTATTATGGCTTATGGAACATTCGGTACATTTTAGGAGCTGTTTATGCAGAAATGAATTTTTAGCCATTTGCTTTGCAAACTATTTCACGCAGCTGTCATTTCATTGCATCTGGAGCCAGGGCTGCCTGTGTGGATTACTGGAGAACTCTGCCATTTGTAGACATGAGTAAAGCCCAGCTTGCTTTTAGTAGTGCCTAAACTTTCAATAAAGCCTTCATTTATGACCTTTCACTTTTTTCTCCAAATTTAGATTTTATACCTCATGATTTATTTGCATTCTGGCTCCAAAAAGGAAGTTACATATTTAATGTTTAGTATCCCAAAGTTAATGTTTTGCAATTGTCCCCAAAGTATGACCAGTCCTGTTCTGCCATAACCTCATATCAAACTGAAATGTGCTTCAAACAATGTAAACAGATGAGTGAAAGATAAAGAAATAGTATCAAAAATCAAGAGAAAAGAAAGACATTTCTTTATCCATATTATTGGTCTCTTGCTAGCAGGATTGGTTGCGTGGTCAGAACAGTATATTTGTTACAATTCGCTTACTTTGTGACTATTAGGAACAATATAATTTAAAGGCACCAGAGAGTGCGGTGAGTTTAGTTCTGCATTAAGTCTACAAGCCCTTAGTTGTCACAAAACGTTTAGGATTCTTTGCTTAGTAAGTTATTCCTTATGGTACGTGATAAATATAGGCGCACACAAGATATTTGTCAGATTTCCACTGTTTTTGCATATGTCACATTAAATGGTGTCCTAATGGCTTGCAAAATGTAATATAAGACAAGAAGTACCACGTTGTTAAAAGACTGACTACATTACTCATGTGGAAAAGTAAACTTGTTTAAGGTCCCTCCACAGAATTTCATTTGGGATCAATCCGCATTTGGGGACACTTCACAGGCTTGGGAAGTCATAATCAATTGAGGCGTGAATTTGCTCTGCAATATAAAGTCCTGCAGGAGAACGTCCAGTCATCTGTCTGATATGAAGCTCAAATGCAATTGATTTATGCAGCAAGACAATGATCCAAAAACATTGCAACTGTTCTTCTTTTGTAACCAGTAGTTTTATTACTATAAATTAAATTAAAAGAGGCTGTTGAGCTCAGTCGCCATCAAATGTCTGCTTTAATTGGCGGGTCTCTACAATACAGTACTCCCCCTGAAGAACAGTGAATAAGACGCACTGCTAAAAATGACACCAATTTATTACTGTATTTACCTGTTTATGCAAAGAAATTGCAGCACATACCAAAGAAAATGCCCATGCATGAATTAGAGTACAGTTTGTATTAAACTGGGTTTTAAATGAAAGCATATTGAAAAAAATTAGGCATTTTAGGCATTTCACTGTATGCGGTGCTCTTGGAACGTAACCCCTGCAAAAAGCGGGGGATCACTATATGTCTCGAATACGCAAACATTGAAAAAATTCGATCAATCTACATGGAAATCTGTGTCCTGCCCTGTCGTGACCTGGCTCTGTCCCACTACTTCTCAGCGAGATCCACTCTCGTCAGGATGCGGTGGCTGAGATCCTGTCCTCAGAGTCCAGCGTATTATCCTCCATCCAGACCCTGCTCACTCGCCTGCCAGACCTGGAGAGGGGCCTCTGCAGCATCTACCACAAAAAGGTATGGCCAGATTTAGCATGTCAGTATGAAAACACTGCAGACCAAGCAGGACCAGTGTGTTGGAATAGCAGAAGGCTTTACAATGCTTCGTCTGTATACCATATAAATATTGTAAAATCAGATTCTCAAGCCGTTAAAGAAACTTTGCTGCTGGTACAATAACATATTCAGAATTAAGTGGAGCTCGACCATCACCTTTGTGGAGTAGTAATTTCACCTGGATAAACTGAGAAAAGGCAGCAGTTGTGTTAGTGTGGTCTGAGATGAAATAGTTGGGGAAAAACACATTTCCTGTGCTTTGGTAAAATGTTGAAGAGCAGAATCTGCCTTTTGCCCAGGGCACTTGAATGGCCTGGGGCATCTGACTAGAACATGCCAGCAAGGGGCCAAGGAGAGTTCCACCCCAGAGCAGCTAAACCAGTTTTATAGTTAGGAAGTTATTCTTTCCCTGTGTAAGGAACAGCCAATCCGCATGCAGACGGCGTCAGGGACCTGTTCCAAATTCACCATTTATGCCAAACCATTTCCCATGCATTAAAAAGACTTTGAGAATAAGATCAGGCTGAAAATTGCTAAGTTCCCGAGGTAGAGGTAATTTGTTATAATGTCTGTTCGAAGCTCTGGAGGAGTGTCTTTGGGATTCTGATGGATTTTGACAACTTGGACAGTATCAGGTTGGTAGTTTGGTTTCTTGCTGCTATTCGAACATATGTGTCTATCCCTTGATTGAGCATATGAGGCTCTCATTTTCATGTATTTGTCTAATATGACATGATTTGTGATCATTTCTATGCCAATATGCCTGTTTTGCACCCTGTTGTCCTTTAATGCATAGTTTAATCCATATTTGAAGCTGCAGTTAATTGGTCAAAGAAATCCAGCCATTGACCGAGAGTATTAACTTGCATATGAAAACATGTATATCTAACAGACTTTATGGATAATGAAGTAAAAATGAAACATGTTTGATGTTTTGTCTCTACATCTAACTTGCGCTAGACTTTCAAAGAGTCGTTGCCCACCCTTTACCTTTATAATTAGAAAGCCTAATTCCTTTTCCTTCTGAATGTCACCTTGGATGCATTCATTTTCAGAATCAGTTGCGTAGGCCAAGGGGTCGGTGCTCAATGGTGTGTTTCCTTTGAATGGCTCCATTAGCGTAATGAAAAGAGGGCGAAACGGATGGCCATTGTTTGGAGGTGTGTAGATGCTGGAAAAACAGTTAGGGAGAAAGGTTGTCTTGGTCAGCCTGGCGTCACCTGGCTATTTCAGCTGTGTCATTCAGCGCCGCAGGACCAAATAATATTTAATGCCATGTTTGCATGAAAGAAATCAAATCAACAGAATTACAGCAGGGTGTAGGCCTTGTGTTGGTACTAAATTGACATTCAAAGGCTAATTTCTTGCCAGATTTTTGTGTCAGTAGTGCATAAAGTGGTTGAGAGTTAAGCGCATAGAAAAACTGGGTTCTAACAATACATATGTGTTAGGTGTGACACGATTTATCATTCTAAGAATTTGGTACATTTTTTGCTATTTTGGACTGTTTTCAATGTCTACTAGAATAAACACAGATTTTCGTGAAAGATTTCTCCTCATATATTCTGTCTCATGCATCTTCCTGGCCCTAACCTCTTTTTTTGTTTGGCCCGGGTTCTGGGTATTCCTATTGAATCATTTATATTATTAACTTTTTTATGTCTCCCATTATTTTTACCCTGTCATTGTCTTTACTCTCATATGAAGTGAAAGTGATTATTCGGTCATACATGAACATGCCACAGCTTGAAATTCTTCCTTTGCATTTAACCAATTCACCAAGTGAAGCAGCGGGCAGCCAGGAACACAGTGCCTGGGGAGCAGAGTGTGGGGACAGTACCTTGTTCAAGGGAAACTCAGAAGTGCTTAGTACTCTTCCCAGCTGCTACGCCAGCACGTCACAGGGCCACACACTCACACACATTCACACTCACAGTCACACCTAGGGGCAATTTAGTGTGCTCAATCAACTTATCCCCAATCATGTTTTTTGGCTGTGGGAGGAAACCGGATTTCCCGGAGGAAACTCACGCGGTCACGGGAAGAACATGCAAACTCCACACAGAAAGACCCTGCGCCTGACCCGGAAGTCGAACCCAGGACCTTCTTGCTGTGAGGCAGCAGTGCTAACCCTTGCGCCACCGTGCCGCCCAGAATGAAATACATTATTATTAAAATGACTCTTCTTCAAAGTAATGTGAGCTGCAAATCCACTCATATGAATTACATTACCAATGTTTCTTGCGTTATCATTCACCATTTCTTTCATCTTTTCACACAGCTTTTCACACAGCTGATCACATGCCGTTCATAAATTTGTCATGCTTGGAGAATTTCCCTCCGATGTATGCGTCATGTAAAGTTATGTAGACCCCTCTGTTGCTCAGGAAGAACTGCAATGAATTGTGCCTTACCCAGCTCTTCAAAATTGTACCTTTTGTTTCTTCAGTCATTACTTACCCCACATGTGTATTGAACTGCACACTGGCTGGAATTTCAGACCAAGGTCAGAATCCTGTGGCTCCTGCATGTTCGACAGTGATTGGAATCCACAATTTGAAACAGCTCATAGCTGTGTAGCCTGCATGCTTCTAGTCCTGAAGTCAAGACAAATGGGAAAACAAAAAAATACAATCTCATCCCTCAAACAGTGAACTGTAGATTTTGTTTTCAGTTCAGAATCAATACATTGTTGAAGGATTTGCTTTATATCTGATTTCATTTCTGAAATTTTTCATTGTCTGTTGTTCATGTATAAAGTCCCACCCCTCTCTGCTCAATTTACTCTCCTAGGATGCAAGTCATGCTTTTCCTGAAAGACATCAACCCATTTTAGGTTCATTTAGTTCCTCTAGTGTTTGATATGGTGGAGCCTAATGGGTAGGATACTTGCCTCTGAACCAAGAGGACATGGGTTTGAATTCAACCTTCAGCATACCACCACTGGGTTCCTGAGCAAGACCCTTAATCCCAAATGACTCCAGGGAGACTGTGCCTTGTTGTTAGATAATGGAAGTCGCTTGGGCTTTAAGTGCTTGCTGAATGCCATAAATGTAAACCTAAATTATATTTTCAATATTTTTGATACTGCTCTGAAATCGTTACACCATTAGACCACAATATGAGAAATAAATGCATTTTGCATTGCCAAAATAATTAGCTTTGAGCTCTGGTTCCTGTTATATTGTCCTTTTCACATTCTTATTGAAGTTGAACATCAGAGAAGTGAACAAAATAGGCCCACTGGTCTGTAATCCAGTATATTAGACTCATATAGTCATTCCGTTGGGTACGCCATCGAGATGTTTTCCTGCAGCCTACGTGAAGCTACCACACTCTTTAATTTTAATGAACACAGGGAGGGAGTGTTTCTCCCACATCATTATGTTTAGTTGCGATGACTGATTGTGAGCTAGATATATGCCTTTGGGAAATGGGCTACGTGTGTATGAACAGCTGCAGAGTTCAAGCAAAGCTTTAATTGGCCTTTGACGTAGCTGGCTAGCAAAAGAGTAGTTTGCGTCTTCATTGTAAAGAGTTTGTGCTTCATTAGGTTTGATTAATAAGAGCATACTGGGAGTAAACATGTTTAGAAATGTGCTCATACATTTTCTAGAGCTCAAAAGAGGGGAGGCTGTTGTTTTTCATGTTTTACTTTATTGTTTTGTTTACTTGTTTACTTTGTTGTTCTGTTTGTATCAGTGTTCCACTCAGGAGTTTTACCTCATCTGTAGCACGCTGTCCCGCCTCAGTACAGAGCTTCAAGCCCTCATTCCTGCCATCCAGTCAGAACTCAGCTCCGCTCTGTTGAAGAGTCTGCTTCTGGACACACCCCAGCTCCTGAGCCTCGCCCACAATTTCCTCAAAGTACTGAATGAAAAGGCTGCCAAGTGAGTATGCAAACACTGAGAATCATCTCCTATGGAGAATGCCTATTAACAGTGTAATTTGGATGAAGACTGGTTGAACCAAATACGGTAGCCTTTTCAGCCTAATCCTTATCTGGCACATCAAGTACAAGAGACAATTTCAATTAATTTCTCAGTGCTTGGAAAGGAACTGAAAACCCACTGACCAGAAACTCACTAATAATGTAATCCACTGGCCAGTCGCTGCCTTCCATGAATAAGTGTTGGACAAAAGCCGTTACACTGTTGTCTTGGGACATATTTTACCAGGGTTGGCCATGTGAAGTTTTTTCCAACCTTTGAAAACTGGAGCAACAAAAAGAAAGATTATAAAATCAGTTTAAAATTCTTTCCCTTTCCTTAAGTTTTTGTGGTATAGAGGCCATCAGAAAGGATGTTTGTGAAAACCACCTTCGATTCTTTCCTCTGCAAAATTAGTCTCATTAGACTCCATTCAGCTCCCAGTAGCTTCTCTAATGAATGTTTTTTCTGTTCTTTTGAAAGTGAAATGTGTCAAAATAATTATAAAAGGATGTTTGTTTATCTTAAAAGTAATAGTCGACATGTTCCTTTGGAAATCTACTGTAACTGTAGCAAAATTCTTCTCTTGTATATTTCCATGACAGTATATTTGATACTGAAGAGAAGGCTTTAATCAGTAATAATCTAATTATCTGGTGTAGTTCAACCATAAATCAAAATCTCTAATCATCTAATAATCAGTCTGTTGTTAACCATTTCACAGTTTTCTTTGTTGCTGTTTCACCATCTATCAAATAAAATTTTTAGGACTGGAAATAAGACGGAGCTGTTTTCAGACCTGACTGATTTTCCCATAATTCGAGAAAGGAAAGATGAGATTCAGGCTGTTCTCTCGGAAATCATGGGCCATCGACGAGAGCTTCGTCTCATCCTCCGAAACCCATCTCTGGACTACACCACTGTGTCCGGACAAGAGGTACAGGAAGTAGGCTGTCAGAGAAATCTCCTTTTTATCTCCTTTCTGTGTCCCCTCTCTCTTTTCATGTCTTCTCTCTCCCTGAAAATAAAAGTCAAATCTCCGTGAGCGCAGATGACATGAAAATGTGAAAAGAGTAAATCAGTTTTCTTTTATAAATGTCGGCAGGCTTGGCTGGGGAAGAAAAATGGCAATTCTGAATAACAGCATGACAATATAATGCTATACTCCGTGTTCACTGCCACGTCTGCCATGAATATAGGCTTATAAAATGGGTTCCTTGCTCATGGTTTAAGACCAAGGAAGCATTATTGCTGTCATTTTGCAGTACTGAACAGCTACGGCAAATTGCATGTATTTAATTATTTTTCCTACACGTAAAGATGTTAAAACCACATCTGCTCTACAAATGGCAAATGCACTGTTGATCCAATACTGTGTTTATAATGGGCTGAACCATATTTCAACTAATCCAAATCAGGTGTGTGGAACTTCAAACTTCTGCTTGCGTGTTTCAGTTGCCATATACTCATCCACCAAGGGTAGCTCACCAAGGGTCTGAAACTAAAGAAAATGGGACTTTTATAAAGCAAGAGACCATTAAAAGTATGGACTGTTTGAAAGGTGATTAAGATATGGAGGATAAAGAGAACTTGTGAAGTCCAGACTAAATCCAGAACATTTCTGGGAGGGGAAGTGAAACTGCATTTCGGGACAGGAATAGTGATACATTGGCCCACCATGCAGTGTTATTGGAAACATCATCTACATGGATCTCATGATCTACATGATAATGTAAGCAAGAGAGCACTTCACAAGTCACAGACATGCTGGAATCAAGTCCTGTAGTCTGATAAATCAAGAATGAAACTCTTCTCCCATCACCCAAGGAGTGAATGGGGGAAAGAGAAAGAAGAACCATTTTAATAAATAAACAACTTGTCAGCTCTCAAGCCTGAGGGTGAATCTATTCAGCTTTGGGGCTGTGTGCAGCCAGTAGTACAGGACGTGTTGAGGGGATTGGACCAAATATCCTAGATACTAATGTCCCAGAGTCGAGGAAGAACCCAAATAAGTAAAGAAATGGAGAAATTCCTTAATCAAGAAACTTCATACAAGAATATATTTTGGAGGTCATGATTTTAACAAGGGGCGAAAAGGGTGCCCAAACTTCATGTTTATGTTGCAGTATATTTCTTTCAGTAAATAAACAACTGAGCGTCAATGTATTTTGCAGCAATGTAGAATACCCTGCAGTGTTGGCTTCGTTAATACTTGAATTAACAAAATGTTTAGTTGGGCCAGGGGTGCTTGTATGTTCAAGTTCAAATCTTAATAAATTCTCTCGTCTACAGCCTAAAAACACAAATGTGGCATTAATTGACAGCTTAGGATCTTTCAACCCCATTTTCATCGCTTGTTTTGAAAGCTACAAGTGAGGAATAATTAGTATTAAACCACAGTGCAGAAGGTAAAAAGTCAGTCTCTGAAATGTCACGGTTTGCATGCAGTCCCAAGGCTGCCTCCATCTGTTCCGTCTTCTCACCACTCATGCATAAACAACGGGTCCTTGTGGTGTGCCGTCACTGGCCCTTTGTCATCACCGTCTCACCGGTCTAGATCATTCACTTGTGCCCGATTGTTCATTTTTCTTTTTGACCACTTTAATCCTAGTTTGGTTCCTGTATGTTTGCGTCAGCGGCTGCGACTTAAGAGCTGCGACCCTCGCTTTCCTAATCAGACGCTGTGCTCCAGTGAAGGGGTTTGCATTGTGACACGGTAATCAGCAATCAGACCATCTGAGATGGGACTGAAGCCGCATTCACATTAACTTTTCCACTGTGTGGTGGAAAAACTGCGTTCTCTGATTCATTTACAGCCACATACAGTGTTGCTTTATATTTATAGTGCAGTGACTGCATATATATATATATATATATACACTATATTACCAAAAGTTTTCGCTCACCTGCCTTTACGCATTCTATGAACTGAAGTGCCATCCCATTCCT
>JBBMFX010000177.1:0-13555 GCA_037832545.1 Rhabdalestes septentrionalis | reverse complement strand
AGCCTGCAATTGCCCTAGTACTAAAGTTAATCGTGTGTGTGTGTGCGTGCGTGTGTGCGTGCGTGCGTGTGTGTGTGTGTGTGTGTGCATGTGTGTGTGTGTGTGTGTGTGCATGTGTGTGTGTGTGTGTGTGTGTGCGTGTCTGTGCGTGTATATGTACCAAAATACACAATTGTTTTCTTTTTTACGAAAGACTAGATTAACTACTACCACAAAGCCTGAAGCATGTAACTGTCCAAATTGTCTTGTGATGTATAACTTCACTAGAATGAAGGCACCAGGCCCAAACACTGCGACAATGCAAAAAAAACAGACCATTATTCCCCCTCCACCAAACCTCACAGATGTGACTTGGGTGTGACTTGAGTGAAACGGGGGTGTGACTTGCTCATGCAATGGGCAAATGCTATTTAAAATAGCCCAGATCTTTTTTAAGACATATATTCATTTAAACCTTATTTAGATATGTAAATAACATCTAAGTTTCTATCACACCACCTACTCAAGTTAAATTCCCACAGCTGTGGATGTTCACGGGCCCTGCTAACAACCACTGGATGAGAAAATGTATTAAAGGAGAAGTTTGGTGTCGAGTAGCCCACATTCACTCATCCCCTTGCATTTCACAACACAGTGCTTTTAGCCAATGCCAACCTCAAGGCTCTACAAGCTTTAGAATGGTAGGAAATGTCGCCGCAATCTTGAAATTAAGACACGATACGTCGACGAGCTTAAATGAACAGGTAGGGTAGGGTAAATCGGTGTCCTCATATTCTGCCATCTTTGCAACATTTGTCAACTCCTGTTGCACCAACTCCTGTCTACAACTAATGGGAATATTCACATTATAAAGATTGCGCACACTGGAAAATTCCTGTCTTTTTAATAAATCACCTAGCATTCTAAGCCTTGTAGAGCCTTGAGGTTAGCATTGGCTAAACCACTGTAATTCATAACGCGGGGGGTGAATGAAGGTGGATTATTTGACAAAGGTTCATACTCGTTTTCATGTTTCAATACACACCAGGTCCAATTCACATGGAACTTCTCCTTTAATACTTGGCTAATCTTCTTTTTTTGAGACTATACTACAAGCTTCTTTGGAAGCCTAAGAACCCACAGCATGCTGCTCTGTTTAACCCCATCATCATGTCACGTCCTGTGGTCAGAAATGAAAGAAGTGAAAGCACAATTATAGACATGCTTAGAAGCATATTTTAGCTGTGTGTGAGTCACTAATTCTGTGTTCATGTCTGCGTCTAAGCACGAAGTGAATGTTTTAAAATGAGCACACCTGATCGTACTGGGCTTCATTTCCCCCTCTCGTACCTTTTGATCTGACTTTAAAAGGACAATTTTCTGCCAAAACACACACTTGCAGAAACAATGGAGATGTGAAAGATGCTTAGCAGAGGCCTTCTAGTAGTGCAGCCAAACTGTGGAGTATAATTCTTGAAGATGTTTGCGATGGTCATCCAGTGCATGATGCTTCCAGTCTGCTTGTTCTTTCTTCGTGTTCAGGAAAAATGCAAATTATGTAAACCGGTTCCTTTGAATCAAGGCTGGAAAGAGTGAGAGAGCGAGAGAGAGAGAGAGAGAGAGAGAGAGAGAGAGAGAAAGAGCGAAAGAGAGACATAAAGAGAGAGAGAGAGCCAATCATTGAGGCAAGAGGAACTTCCCACACTTCCCAAATTGTGTCAAGCTTGGTTGAGACATACGTACAATCAACACCCCAGTCTAGCAGTTCCTGTCTCTCGCTGGACCATTTGAATTCAACATGAGCCTTCCAAGCAGGGAGCAGTTTGAGGAGTGGAGTCCAGCACAGGTGGCCAGCTTCCTTTCTCAGGTAAGTAGGGAGAACCGTTCTTCAGGACCTCTCCACTGAAACCACTGTGGGCTTTAAGGGATGCCCCAGTGTTTTTAATCTAATTCCTATCACTGCTTTCAATTAGCACAGGTAATCATTTCCATGTATTTAGAAAAGAACTCAAAGCAAACTTACATGACCAGATGCGTCCAGTGGCTTCTATTGTAAACATGTGAACAGGTAGTGTCTTGTTCTTCTAAGGGAGTTGAAATGATTGTCTTCGGTAATGGACCATACACTACAGATGTGGCAGGTAGAGGATAGGCTGCTTCACCTTTAATAGGTCTCATGTTCAGAGATGAAATTTAGGAGGCATTTCATTTTCCAGAATGTAATATGGTGTCTGTCTCTCACAGAACATGTTGTGGGAATGTGCTCTGACAGTACAGAGAATGAAGATTGACGGCTCCTGGTTTCTGGTAGGTAGACCCGAGAGGGAATTTCTAGTAACTGGTTCTTCATTGTTGTTTCTGTTCTCCTCAGACTTTACTCAACACTGATAAAGGTGATATAGTGAGTTTGCTGGTCATATATATGTGGGGAGGACGAGGTGACGGATCCTCATCAGTTCCTGGATGTGGATGAATTGTTCCTACCAATAATTTACTTCCAACCCATCCAGACTTTGCTTTTAACCGATAAAAACCAGTTTAAAAGTGCTGTTTGTCCTTCTACACGCTCGCTGTTTGCTGATCTTTCACTCACCCCTCCCTCTAAGGGTTGCCACACCCTATACCCGCCTGAACCCTAAAAGTGCTCCCAGGTTCAAATATCTTTTTTTCGGTTTGTTTCTAGGACCTAAAATAAAAGGATATTTATGTTCTTTACAGGCATCTGTATGTGAAGCCAATTTTCAATGTCAGTAGCAATTATTATTAAGTTCGGGAGTTATTACAATAATTTTGTTTCTACATGCCAGCCTCCATTGTTTGGCTGAATGATGACAATTGACAATTTCTTGCAATTACAGTGCTGATCGGTGCCGCTCTTGCTAGTTACATATCACTTTTTAAAACTATGGCTTGAACAGAGAGGGTCTTTGGTTGGTTATTATATTCCATCACACTATTAGATGTGGTGGCTAGGTGTTCGTTTCCCAGATGGGAGCTGGGATGGAAGGCCCTTTCTGTGCCAAGTGTATGTTCTCCCTGGATCTGAATGAGTTTCTCCTGGGCTCTCTGGTTTCCTCCCACAGTCCATGAAATGCATGTCAGGTGAATTGGAAATGCTAAATTGCCGCAGGTGTGTAAGTACTTTTCTCCCTTTTGCCTTATGACCACAGAGATCCGAACCACCCCCACCTCCCTAAATCTGGGTAAGGATATGGGAAATGTGGCCTATTTGCAGGTAAACTAAACAGACTGTCTGTGAAAATGTCAGCTTTTTACTTTCTGCAGACTGTCTCTATGAATAAGAGGAGGATGGGTTCCCTTTTCGAGGTTTCTTCCTACATTTTTAGGGAGTTTTTCCTCGCCTCTGTCGCCCTCGGCTTGCTTACTAGGACTCAGACCTGGACTCTGTAAAGCTGCTTTGTGACAACATTGCTTGTAAAAAGCTCTATATTAATAACATTGAACCAAATTGAGTTATGATTGATGCTGCCTATTTTGTTTACTGTTGCTTTAGTTGGTCTAGCAGTTTTATTTGCTTTTATATACACCATTTATTTCCACATCTAATAGTGTACTTTTGTGTCTGCATAACAGCTACATTAGTCTAACTAGGATTGCCAGGTGTCCAGTTTTGGACCAGTGAGTCCAATTTTATGCTCCATTGTCCCTCACCTTGTTGGCACTACTGGCCAGAAGTTAAAACGTCCAGCCAAGTCTCACATTAGATTTGACAAATTGCTGTGGTTAAGAAACAGCACCATTGTGTCTACTTGAAGGGCTGATGGGCTTTAGTTCCACAATGCCTTAAAGACCAATTTGAATAATTTTCTTTACACTGAATATCTATGCTATTATTAGATTATATCTATTTCTTTATCAGAGTTCCCAAATTGTATTTCCCAATATAAAGAGACATTGTAAACAGAGAAATTTTATCTACGTGAAATCAGAATAAGGGAATAACCTAGATCTTCTGCATGTGGTGTGTTAAATGACCAATGCAGAAGTTGAGAGGTTAAGTTCCAGTCAGTGAAGTCCAAGCAGGAACTCTTCCTGCTCGTCCAAATAGATTAAACAATTAAAGGGTGCAGAAATAGAAGCATATATTTGTAGTCAGGTGTATTCTGGTTGTACACAGTAATTTACATGCAGGGATGTTGGAAGCATTTTTAATGTGAGGGGGGCATCAGCCTGGGCATATGGGCGGGCTTTGAGGTGGGGGCGGGGTTTGGGTGTAGGATGGGGTTTGAGCATGTGGGCGGGGTTTGTGTGGGTCAGTGGAGGGGTTGTTGCGTGCGTGCAATGTCTCGGCCCTTTTGGGGTGTGGGGGTGTGGAAACTGCTGCTCTAGGCCACGTTAAATGAATGTTCAACTAAAATGTAAACTTTAGTTGAACATTAAACTTTAAACTTTAGTTGAACATTCATTTAACGTGGCCTTGGGCTGCGTTTTCCAAACATTTTTCTGCGCACAATGGGACTGATGGTACCTGCTCCAGTTTCGAGCTGCGTGTTTGTGCACTGACGATACACTTCCCTACTTGCGGTGGTATGTGTGATCTCCTATCGATGAAGTGGAATGGATTCTACAGCACTGAGTGAACAAATATTTTATGCTAAATGTGGGGGGATCCAAACGAATAATTAGACTGAATGGCGATGATGCTCATGTTTATATGTCTTGTGCAAATAAGACTGAGATGACCGGATGTTAGCTGGTGAAAAAAGATATTCAATACATTGATTAAATAATTGTATACATTGCATCACAGGGCTGTGCAAACGTATCATTATAATGTGCAAGACACAGCAGTAATAAAAGCCCAGCAGCAGAAATGACATATGAGTGTCGGGGTAAAGTAAGGGCTAAATAAAGCATAGCAGTCAGAGCAGGCCGAGAAAATGAGCTGTCCATATTTAGATGGATGAGGTAAGAATAGTGTTGTGTAGTTTGATAACGGCAGGAAGGAAGGACCATGCTGCCAGACGAGCTCCACTCTGCGTTGATTAAGTCGGCTTGGCCAGCAGTGTAAATACAAATGATTGGAGGAAAATGAGCTGTGCATTTAACTACCTGGAGGTCCACACATGCACTCATACATAAGAGGGACGGAAAGACACACATCGCTAATTGGTACCATGCTATGCCTTCCATCTCCCTGAAGAGAGCAATCAGAAACTCTGAATACCTGCTACAGATGTCTGAGAGCTGGGTGGAGGTGGTCTGTCTGCTCTAGACTCTTCTGTTCAATTCCATTTTGAAAGATAAATGTAATTTCCCTTCTCTACAGCTCCCCTAAGGGGTGCAGGTATATTTGGAGAAATGGTTATAATGTGCTCCCAGTCCCTTCAAATCATATATAAAACATTTCCAATGACGCACTCTTCGTGGGGTGTGTTACTAATTGTGCCCAGTTGCTTTTAATAGATCTCCGCAGTTTAAAGTGCATTATGGACATGAGTGATGCAAAGACAGTTAATGACATGTTTAGACGAAGTGTTTAATTAGCAGGTAATTTCGTTAGATATTAAACACTGACATGCATAAAACTCTGGGGACCTACAGTCAAATGATATGAGTTTTCTAATTTTCCAATAATACATTTTATTTATAGAGCGCTTTTAAAGATACTCAAAGCCACTTTACACGGAGATCCAGTAATAGAATTACATCAACACATTTACATATACTCAGAAGGTTAAATATAACAAATGTAGAACTTAGTACAAATAAGTACACATCCTCAGCACAGAACACTCAGAATGTTGAACCAAAAAAAATAACCTACTAGTTGTCAAAATGTGCCGTAGTCCTTAGTCTGTAATGTCCATGTATTTCCTGTTTTACTGGAAAATAGATTTGCTTTTACCGAGAATCGACAACTTTTCAGCCTATGGCAGTTCTGTTTTCTGATGAATTCATAAAAGGTCTTTCAGTCCAGATTGACTGAAAAGCATATTCTCATCCTGAAACAAAAACACATTTAACCTTTAACTTTTTTAATGCATACTTTACTTTTTTAAGAGTGTCTGGGAACGTTTAATTAGTAAAGCCATGACTCCCAGTGTTTCTTTGGTATAAATATGACATGAGGGTATAAATGTTATTAATTTTGAAAGGATGAAAAGAGGCTTATCCAACACTGATGAATTTAAACAGATAAGCTCAGCTAACCAACAAGCAAGTCCGTCTCTTTAATGTTCAAATGGGTCGGCAAAAGATAAGGTCGAAAGTTGTCATTTTGAACTACAGGTCTCTTCACGTGTTAGAATTGGAGCAGACTTGGTCAGGGAGGTGTAGGAAGGATGTTTCAGAATGAAGACACTTCCTTCAACAGGAAATCTAGTTGCCAAATTTATGATGAGGCCACTAATGCATCCTGGCATTAAAAATAGGGAGGATCCATGCAAGCACTCTGTTGATCAGTGAGGGTATACAAAGTAAATTGAGGAACTTTTAGGCTTCTGTTAGACATATTATGGTCTGTTTCTCAGGTGATATGCAGTCCTTTCGGTCGGCATTATTCTTTCAGTGGCAGGAGTGGAGTCAACACCACCATCTCTTCATCACTGAACTTTCATATTCTGATCTGTCTTAAGCTGAATGACTCTCTCAGCTTTTTAAACCCACAAGATCACAGTGGACTGGTAGTTTGCTTGATAAAGTTCAGTCATATTAAATAAAATGTTACATTTGGCAAAAATATGTAGACTAGGGAGACAAGAAAGTGGTGTGATTAATATATTGGGGGTACTGGTCATGCACAAAGCAACTTTGCATAAATAAACTAACTAGTATCATAATAGCACATTTGCATGCAAGCAAACTTATGGCCAGTTTCTTTCCATCAACTAGACATTGTAATGAAAATAAAACATAAATAAATCAAAATGTAAGAGTACCAAAAGAGAAAAAATAAGAAAATGGGGGGAAAAAAACTCCTAGACTTTCAGATATGGTCTAAATAAAATGTGAAGAATAAAAAAATGAATTACTGATTAGGAGACAAAGTATTCAGTTAATAATACTTGAGTAAAGTAGCACCTATGGAGAGATGGATGGGTTCCTCATGAATGAAGTTTATTACACCAACACAGTTAAAGTCAAAACGAGAGGAAATGAAAGGCAGTAATTGTCTTGGTGTAATATAATTAAGTGATGTGGAACCCCTGTTCATATTTTAATCACAGCACTATTATTTCAGTGTGATTAACTGGCACCCAAAACTGCAGTCGAGACAGTAATTGCCCACTTTTCTCGGTAGGGGGGTAGAAATGCACTGATGCATCTAAACCGTTTCTCGGAACACAGTGGATTCGCTGCCCGTTTTCTAACAGGACTTTTAGTGTATAATGTGTGTTTCAGTCACTATGAAACACAATGTACTTAAAATGTGCTTAATTCTACCTTAATTTACACCATAAAATATGCCAAACACCTTAATTTCAATTAAGTGGCCATTCATTTGTAAACTGATCCCTTCATTTTACCTTAAAAATGGATTTAATCCTAAACATACGACAATTTATTCAATAATTTCGGTTATTTAAGGGGCACATTTGAAAAAGTAAGGGAAAAATTCAGTAGTATTGCCCCTTAATCAGCCTTAATCTGTGCCTTTTTCCCCTTAAATTTCCTTAATTTCCTGGAAATTAAGGTAAAAATTAAGGTAATTTTAGGGGGGAAAATTAAGGGGTTTGGTTTCGTAGTGAGTCCAGGATGCATTTGGAATGAGGCACAATGTTTAACGTATCGGAAAAAATCTGACCCAGTATGTGGACTGTGCAAAAGTTATGATACATTTATATTTTATCCTTTATCCGTATAATTTTACCCACTTTCTAACAGGACTTTGGAATTCTAAACTGTTTCATTTGTGAGTTTCTACTCATGAACTGTCAGTTCAACAGATCAATCGAGACCCAGAATCCAGCAAGATTTTAGACCTTATCTGACTTTGCTGTATTTACCATATTACATAACTGCATCCTGGCAACCCGATCTCGCAACTTTTTGTGTAACCATCACGAAAGACCATGTAATCAAAATACCTGTGGGGATCACGCTTTAGAGCTTTTTTCATGTTAGCATAATGCTTCACTACCCTACATATTTTAATGCGTAGTGTGTAACAACCTCAGGAGCTGCACTAACATGGTATATGATTACACGGTATATCGTGATGGCTTCAGGAAACCTCGTGAGAACGGGTTCATCCTGGACAGGCATCCTTGTGTTTCCCTGTAAAAGTGTTTGCATGCATGGCCTCATCTGTTATTTTGCAGTGAATGAGGCTGTTGCTATGAAACGTGCTCAGTGTGTTCAGACTCACACTACAAGGCCCTAAAACAGCCCACTTTTGATGATTATCTCGACCAACTTAGAGCAGGGGTTTCTCTGACCATGACCTGAACTGACAGGGGCCTGCAGATCCCTGGATTTCTCTCAGGTCTATTCTTTGTTGATTTAATGGCTCGCTGTTTAAGATGGAAGATTTTATGCCTTAGTGTTCCAGAGCCTGTGGAAAGGGTCTGCTGCTCTGGGAAAAATTCCCTGCTGTCCTATATTTTCTCCATTTATACAGTGTGGCTGTAGCTGAAGCTGCGTAATTTTGAAATCTTTCATAGACCCCTGGGCTTCAGCTTGTGTATACAAGTGTAAGGAGTACCAGTGGTTCACTTCTGCTTCTGAACCTCATCACATCTATGGAGGTACACTGTACACAGATCAGCCATAACATTAAAACCAAATGCCTAATATTGTGTGGGCCTCCAAAACAGCTCAGAACCTTCAAGGCGTGGGTACAAGGTTTTGTTCCTGATTTCACTTATTTCTTGTCTAAAGCTCTATCTGTGTTAATTCTGGGCTTCCATGAGGAGAGGTCTGGAAATTATATAGCAAACACATAGATCTACATGAAGTCAATATTTACTGTATAAGTAGTACTTGTATATGTTCTAATATTAGCATTTAAAAGCATATCTTACTAAAGTGAACAGGTTTAAAATATAATGCTCTCAGATATCTTTTGCATGGTACCATATGCTGGGAGACATTATATCCCAGGTATTCTAAATCATGCTCCTGGCCTCCTTTAGATCTTGGTAAGTCTTTAAACTACTGTAAATACTGTGGTTCACATGCTACAGTTGACAGATGTAGCTGCTGCAGGTTTGTCTTACTATTAAAACACGATTTAAATAAATCCTTCAGGCAAACATGGCCAACTTTAAATGAATTACTTTACTCTGTCTCCATACATTGTGTTACTTGTGTTTGTGTATGTGTGTGTACACGGGTTAAATGTTTACACTCCAAACGATCTTTCACTTATCTCGGATTTAGTTTCATCATTCCACATTCAGGTCGACATGGACCTGATATGTGAGGTAAACGAATCAGGTCGATTAAAGATTAAGGAGATTTCCTTTGATATGGGAATGAGTAAACCTCATGTGAAATACAAACACACGTGAATCAAACAGCTCAGGCTGGCATTGATCCAGAGTGCTGGACTGGGCGGGGTGCAATCCCCCTCGTTCCTGAATATTTTATCAGATTGTCCTTCGCATATATCTTTTAAAAAATCTATAAATGCATGTGTGCATGTTTGTGCATCAGAAACACATGCTGAGTTTGAATGGTTTATGCCGATGATGTCAGGTTTCTCCTGGTCAAGGCTAGAGCTTGAGGAGAACACAGAGATGGGTCAAACACTTCCTGCCGGAAGGGAGATCCGCAGTGCATCTTCCTCCTGAAAGAGAGATCCGCAGTGCATCTCAGGCTTGTGGATCCAGACTCTCCACACTAGTCATCTACACACTGTACATGATGTCAGGCTGAGTGGGAGCGAAGGGCATGCGATGAATGAGATTGCATATTCAAGTGCCATTTATGCATTTAACCATCTGCTCCTATTCTGAGGCGCCTGGCGAATGAGCCAGTAGATTAAAATAACATGGCCCGGGACTAGGTGAGTGCGGGTGGAAAGTAAATCCCCACTGAGTAGCTCATTTGGATTTGGGCCATTGGTGAAGGTTTAATGAAACATGAGACGTCCTCTCAGCATCACATGGTGTTGCTGAATCATGGTGCCCTGCCAAACATATGGCGTCCGGGTGAAGCTACACGCATCAAAAGCACATACGGGTTTCGGTGATGAGACAGAGAACAGAAACATACTGCGCTCCTTATGTCTAGCGGAGATCATTAATGGGTCCCTCCCGAAGACTCATTTAGAAACATTTCATTTACTGAACTGATTTATTCATCCTGAATCCATGGCAGCATCTCATGGCATACCCAAGACAAATCCCAGATTATGATTAGCAGTCAAGATAGAGTCCAAATAGGGTTTATAATGAGAGAAACCCTTATTTTTACTTCTCTTTCAATGCCAGCTGGCCAAATCAAATCAGAAATGGATGCAATGATGTGGATTAGAGATGTCTGAGTACAAGTCAGTGCATGACTTGACATTTACAAGTGTTATGACATTTACAAAAATGTTATGGTTTCAGTAATGACCAATGGATGAACCCAAGACAGTTTTCAGTACAAACATTACAAAGCCCAAGAAGTCCGAAAATTTGTACATTTGGATGAGAGAGGGAGATTTGGTAGAGGATAATTGAATGACAGCTGGATCACTCATCCATAACAATCTCAAATGCTCCAGATGATCTTAAAAGTGTTTAAAATGAGAGCAACTTCTTTTTTTACTTCTTGTTTAAATTGGTTGTCATTTAAAAGTGACCTATACCCCTAAAGAGAACTTCAACACTAAACTAACAATCCAATGCTCCCAAAGATTTGCATCCAAAGATCCAGACTTTCTTGCATTGCAATGCGGTTTTCTCCAGGCTTCCTGAAGGACTTTCAAAGACTCTCATTTCCAGTCCAGTCCCTGAACCGGACCAGTCTCTGAGGAATGTTTCTGCTGTTTAAGACACAGAGTGACCGAAGTATGAATCATTATCTACTCAATATGACAGATATGCTTTTAACAGTCTCATGGGCTTTAATATAAAAATATGAGGGCTCAACATTTTTGCATAAAAAAGGATTGCTGTTTTAGGTCACATATTATTCACTTCACACAAGCCAACAACGTTTACTCTTTCAAAAATATTACTTTCAATTTACTGTTTACATTCTGCTCAAGTCTGTATTTAAAAAACAATGGAAATGATTTGTTTCTGCATTGAACTTTTTCAAAAATGAAATTCAAATAATAATAAAACACTTGTCTCCTACATGAAAAATATATCAATTGGACTGGAAATTTAAGGGACATGGCTCCATAATCCACATTTACTCATGCTGGAAAATGTTCTCATTTCATTCAAAAGACAATCACACATCTCAAAGCAGTATATTCTGCTGTTTAGTACCCACACTGCATCAGTCCAATTCTGGCCAATGCCAGCTGGCCACATCAAATCAGAAATGGATGCAGTGATGTGGATTAGAGCTGTCTGAGCACAAGTGAGTGCATGACTGTGACAGTAACAAGTAAAACATTTTATGGTTTCAGTAATGACCAATGGGTGAATCCAAGACAGTTTACAGTACAAACATTACAAAGCCCAAGAAGTCAGAAAACATGTATATTTGTGTGTGAGAGAGAGAGATATGTTAAATTTAGTGGATAAATGAATGATGGCTGGATCGCTCATCCATAACAAACTCAAACGCTGCAGAGTTATCCCTGAATCCCTCGCTGAACTTGTGTGTTATCGATCTCTCTGCCTCATTGCCTGGGTGTGCATGCTTTCCCTTTTTTCCTTAAATATATACTCAAATAATATTCATAAATAAATAAATATACAGGTCACTGTTTAAAGAAAACACCCACTATCAGTACAAAAAAAGAAGCACGATGTGTGGAAATATCAATACTCTAGTAGGTCAGTCCACCCCTGCACCTCCTGCTGCTTTTCTAAGCCCTCAGTTTCTCTGGAGTGGAAAGGTGGGTTGAAGTCGGTGCTCCCGGTCAGCCCCTCTCTTTCCTAACGGTTTTGGTTGGAGTTGAGTCTGCATGCTGAACCTGGGGACCCATGGACTTCCAGTGGCCTGCTGATGGGGGTTTGGCTGCGCTCGTTAATATGCGGGAGGGGCTTCCAGGCCACTGGGGTGGCTCATGTCTCGCTCCAGCTCTTGGAGAAACTCCGCATAAATAATTCACAGCGGCTCGCTCAATCCATGGAGGCGCCCGGCTGAAATATTTGATATTTTATTCCGTGTCAAAAGGCTAAGCTTGATTTTTAGTCAGGTGTGAGAGATTTTCCCCTGATCGTGGAGAGAGGGATCAAGGGAAGGCACAGACGCGCTACATTCCAGTTCCAACCTAACTGATTCAACAAAGCCCGACTTATCGCAAATGTTTCATCAAAATAACACCTGACTTTCCCAGCCCGTTTTCCAAAAAAGCGCTTCATATTTTGGGTGTCGAGTTGTTTGGCTAATGCCCAGAATGCACCACTGGCTGCTTTGGGATTTCTTTTGGCGGGTTATGCCTGATCCAAGAAGAACTGAAAAGAGAGTTCAAACAATCCAGCCTGTTTCTTCGGTCCAAGTATTGGCGCCCCTCCCTATACATAATGCAGGCTGTGCATGGTCCCCATGGCTGAAGCTGTCAGGCTTTTCTTCACTTCCTGGTCTTTCTTGGCTGTGTTTGCTGATCCTTTTGGAGGAAACCCCAAAACAACCCAAAAAACAAAGGAACCACATTCAACAAGAAAACTCCAAACAGTTTTGCTGCTACTTTTAAGATCTACTTTAGAAGATGAAGGCAGGATGATGTTTTATTTGAATGTAGAACAAAAGAAGCTTGTGTATGTGGGTGGGTTGTCAGCATTTTCCCCAAAGGACAAAGATGATAGAAAAGATGTTCTCTTGCTGGTTCATTATTATGAGCGTATTATTAACATTTGGCTCTTTAAGGAGTGCTGTATGTACTTTCATCTAATACGGCCTCACGCGAACCCTTCAAATCACAGGCTGCTGTCACTGTCCTCAAGCTTCAAGTATTTGAAGTATTCAAAGAAGCAGATACACACAGACAGTAGCTCTGTTCTGTCATGCGTTTTTTCTCTCTGAGTGCCTGCCTGCCATCTTTCCCACGACGTCTCTGTTCATTTGGGTTTGTGTGTGTGTCCTTAAAAGAACGACTCAGGCTCCCGAGTGGTGCAGATGTCTAAGCGTCTAAATGGGACCGTAAATTTGATCCCTGGTGATGCTATGGTCTTCATGGGGAAACTTCAAGAGAGCATGACTGGCTTCACTCTTTCTGGGTGGTAAGATAGACATCATGTCCTCCATCAGAGGGGGCTTGCAGATCCAAGCACCTGTTATCTGACATCAAGACAAGAGACTTTTTCATACTTTCCATATGCAACATAGTGACGGTTGCCACATCTTTGAAATATTGAGTAGATAAACGTAATGAAATGGGAGCAAATTGTTTACTGTCAGGCTGCAAAGTGCTTAAATATACCAGGAACCTAGATAAAGGAGTTCCAACCACTCAGCATTCAGCACCACCAGTATACTGATCACCGCCTGATCATCTGGA
>JBBMFX010000152.1:36886-49405 GCA_037832545.1 Rhabdalestes septentrionalis | reverse complement strand
AGAAGGTAGAAGCTGATGATGACGATGATGATGAGGACGAAGATGAGGAGGAAGAGGACGAAGATGAGGAAGAGGATGATGACGACGATGACTAAATCTGTCCGGAAACTTGAGCTGAATTGTTTGCAGAACAATGTGAAAATGCGTTTTTATTTTTTTAGCATTTGAATATTTTCAAAACATGTACAGGAATGTGTATAGATGAAATACATATTGAGGTCATGTACTGTTTTGTAAATTTATCAGCTGTTCTCGTTTCTAAGCACTGCTAATTTTTGTTTGATAGCTGTGGTTTGTCTCTATACCCAACAAAATTGTTTCCACTGCCATTGTATGGAAAACGAGGAACAATGTTATGTAGTTTTGAAGTTAAGTCTCAAATTTTTTTAGACATTGAGCTTTAAACTTGTGTAGACACAATTTTTATAATAAAACTTTGTATATTATGATTAAATTTGTTTGGTGTGAATGAGTTTTGTGTAGTTCTTTCCCCTTTTTATTTAATCATGTGTGACAACTATCCAAGTGTCAGACCTAAAAGTAAGAATTTATTTTCAGACACTACTTTAGAGTAGCCCAAAACTAATCTTCCAAAAGACCAGGCTTGATCTATACCATAGAAACTAGTCTGTCTTGAAGTTGTTTCCATAAGTATTTGGTGTCCTCAGTTGAGGTGGAAGGTTCACTGGAAAAAGGAAATTAGATGCAGAAGATGCTGAAATCAAATGATCACTTTCAGCAGCAGTGTGATGTGTAATATGGAGTAATAAATATTCCCCATTTCATTATTTTTGTAAGGTAAGACATCTGTTATGCACGAATATAAGTAAGGGAGCTATTACAAATAAAACTAAAAGCTGGCTCTAAAAAAAAACCTTGAATGCATCAAAAATTGAGTCTCGGTATTCCAAACTGCAGCATAACCATGGGGCATCACACCTTTTCCTCAGTACTCTGGATTTTTAAGCCTTGATAGGCTGGATCAAGGGAGTGAGCGGTGGAACTCTGCCCTCTAGGTATGGATTTACCATGCTGGGTTGATGAAGCTGCGAAAGATTCTCTGCATGTGTGTAACCAGAAAAAGGAAAATTTATTATGCACGTGCTCCTGATGCTGCAGAGCAGCCTGCTCTCACCTTTGCTGGTTAGAGGATCACAGACTGAATCCTGATGCACTTGAATGATTTAAACAGATCTGAGGACAATGGAAGATATAAAGTGTGGTTTGATTTGGAATTTTAACGAGGACATTCCTATGAAACATGATAGGAATGTAAGTGTGTGTATATATATATATATATATAATACATTCAACCCATAGCTTTCTTCTACATTATCTTGCTGCTCCTAGTTATGTATTTGCCTTTGATTTATATATATATATATATATATATATATCCAGCCCTTATACCACCCTCATGGTGTCTGTTTCTGACTGAGCTGACACATGCAAATTTGTGGCTGCTGGAGGTCATTTTGCAGGGCTCTGGCAGTGCTCCTGTTCCTCCTTGCACAAAGGCAGAGGTGTAGCAGTCCTGCTGCTGGGCTTCCTACAAGTGGAGTAAGCTCAGTTGTTAGGCTACTTGCCTCTGGACCATGAGGTCTTGGGTTTGAATCCTACCTCAGTGTGCCTGAGCAAGACCCTTAACCAAGTTGCTCTTGGACACTATGCTGACAGACACAGTGGACAGCTCACATTGATGTGTCATCCTGGATGAGCTGCACTACCTGCACTACTTGTGTAGGCTGTAGACTCCGTCTCATTCTACCGCTAGGGTGAAAGCAAAAGTGACCAAAACATCGTCCAGAAAGCAACGGAACTGAGAAGTGGTCTGCGGTCACCACCAGCAGAACTACTCCTTTATTGGGGATGTCTTGCTAATTGCCTGTTTATTCCATTTGCATAACAGCCTGTGAATTTGGTCAATCTGTGTTGCTTCATAAGTGGACAGTTTGATTTCACAGAAGTGTGATAGAGTTACATTGTGTTTAAGTGTCCACTTACTTTTTTTGAGCAGTGTATTTAAATGATCACAATAACAAAGGACTTTACAACAACTGTAAACTGGTAGAAAGTTTTCATTTATTCTCTTGAGAAAACAGTGGCAATATAACTTTATAAGTTAGATATTTACACCTTCATTAGGAGGCTCACTGTATCTCAAAATGTTAATTTAGAAATGATCATATTTACATTGTACAAAAAATAGCATACACTGCATTCTTTTTTTGCCCACAAGACATACCTTTGCTTCTCTTCATTGGAATAACTGATATTTGGCCATTGACGACACTCGTCCAGTGATTCTTGTTCGGTTTAAATCATCACGTAAACAAGTAAACATTCCCATTACCAAGCAGACCTCAATGCAATAGAAAAAAATAAATATTTGCCCTCACTTTAGTTAACCCTCTGCCTGTTACCTATTTTCCCCCGGTTGTATTTTATCCCCAGGAATTTCTCACACAGATTAAAATTTCATTGTGCCAAAGACCTGAACATCTGAGTAGCAAGTCCTCTCAAACTAGATGAATCCAGTGTCAAGTTTAAAAAAGTTCCCCATTAAGTGGTAAACAATCCATATGTCTTGAAGTTAAAGAAGGCGGAAAGCAGCGGCGAGTTAAAACAGTGGTTTACGAACTTTCTTCTTTGCACATGTGCAACTTCCCATTATGCTGCCATCAGAAAGACCCTCAAGTGAAATCCCGAAGCGAAGCCCACAGCAGCATAAAGACTGAGAGGACCACTTGTAAACATGAAAAAAGGCAAAAAAGAAAATTAAAAAACAAAGAAAAAAAGAAAAATAGCTGAGTTCATTATTGGAGTCATTAATGGACAAGTGTGCCATTAATGAAGATGACTGAAAATGCTAAAGATCTCCATCAGATGTATTTACACGGTTAAAACCCGGTGCTGTAAACGCAGGAGAACGTCAGAATTTGTTTGTCCTTTGAACCCGTGTCCTTGGTCAGACTGCCATGATGTTGTTCATTTCCCATTTCTGGGTGCTCTTGTTGTTGTCACAGTCGGAGATGAACACCTTGTGCAGGACATCCGACCGGTCTAGGCATTTCCCCGTGGGTATGTGTGTAAACCGACGTAGATCCTGGAGGAATTAAATCATCAGTAAAAATTGTATTCCATTTAACTGTAAAAAAAATAGTATTTACATTGTATAGTATACAGTATTTATTTATATATTATTAGTATTTATATATAGTTAAATATAGTATTTTATTTTTCCAGGTAAATTATTTGTATATTCAGATATATATGCTGCTGTTGCTCTCATGGTGCAGGAGGATAATATTTCGTCTAACTGGTGAATTTTTCCATTATGTGCTTATTATTATTTAAACTTGAGTTAAATGTAATTTTGACTTCTATTCTGTTGTGAAATTCTCTTTTAAGCCAGACAGTAGGGCATCCCACACAAGCATTGCACTGCACTTCATACTACGTGTGATTGTGTATGTGACAAATAAAATCTGAATTTGAATTTGATGAGGACAAGACAAAAGGGCCACCTGCAGGAGTTTGCTGAAATGCATCATCACTAACCACCACATATCTCACAAAAAGGAAAACCTCATGTGGGGGGTACACACTATGAAAGTTTCAAGTTTCAAAATGCATTTCCAACTCACCGTTCCGTGCAGAAACTACGCCACACAAACAGCTTGTTTTCAATTCACTACTTTCAGAATGTTTCATAACATATTGCTGGCGTTCGAACAAACCCATGTGTTTTTAACATTATGGAACAAATATGTTCTCAACTTAAGTTAATGTAATTAGAATTCATTCAAATTCATTTTGGAACATTTATATTGGTCTGCCATGACAAACTGCAAAATATTTATAAAAAAAGGGATACCTCAAGCAAGTCTTAAAGGCACTATAAAGACACATCTGTTCAATTTTAAAGTGAAAAAGAATCCTTGAATCAATGAATTAATTATTTTTTGGTACAGAAACAAATTGTATGACAGTATATGGGTCTTTAAAATATATAAAACATTTTAAAGTTGATTATCTTAAAAACCAAAAAGCTGTATCAGATTAAACTGGGTGACCTACCTTAAAGTACCTCCACTCGGTGTGTTCGTTCATATTGCAGTGTGTGATTATAACAGCAGAGCCATCTGTACCCTTCGTCAGGCACTGGTCATACTGCATCAACTGGTTCGCTTCATTTATTCTGAACAGCTGTAACACAGACAACTCTGGTTGACATGGGTACTCTGACCGGTCTGCAGCTTGGCAGTCCCACACACAGCCAGCTGTGATGCAGTGTGTGCACAAATCCCTTTCTTTCTGACACAGACATCTAAACAATGTTTTATTTTGAAAAATTACTGGATATCCTTGACACACCAAAAGTAGTCCCACAAAATAGCAAAATGGATAAAAAGCAAACATCTCTTGATCGTTTCGTTCCAGTTCAATGCGAAATAAAGGTTGGGGACCACAGATTAACGTATCTCATATGTATAAATATATGTGTGTGTGTGTGTGTGTGTGTGTGTGTGTGTGTGTATGTATGTATGGAAAAAAAAAAAAAAACACTACGTACCTGATTGCCTCCCATTCTGTGACACGGTCCAATCTCCACATTGCCACCATTAGTGTGGCCCATGCTGTCTATACAGTAACCAGTCTCATATCCGCGGATCTGAGAGAGAGACAAGGACTGACTGAGTCTACAGCAAAATCCAATGTATCTGTTAACATAAATATATAAAAATACTGAATTACTTTATTTACAACATAAAAAATCAAGTGTTGGCGCCTTTTACAGTTACCATTAATTCATGTTAACTAGGCAGCGTTAACCAACGCTTATGGGCAAAAAGTGACATTTCGAGCACCTCTCCCCAGTCCACGTTCTTAGGTGGCAGTGGGTAGTGCGTGGGGATGTCATAAGCAATCTCCTCCATGAACCACTTGAAGCTTTTGCAGCGATGCTCTTCTCTGAATTTCTTCAGAGTGCTGATGTCTCCATACGCCAGAGTGAGGGTTTCAGGACGGCTGGCGTAGAAATAGTCCTTGTACTCGTCCCACCAGACCTCCACCACTCGCACGTAGTTCTACACACAGAATTATTATTAACGAATGGAGAAGGAACAACCATTAATATGAATGTCTGACATATGAAGGCTACAGCAACAGTAAAACTAAGACAAGGATCTTCAAAGTTCTGCTTATCCTGCCAAATATGCCAAAGATAAAGATACTGTACACATATGAGATAACCAAAATAATGGAAACACCTCCACTCACATTCACTGTTCATTTTATAAGATATACTACCATATAAATGCCCTTCATAGGATTACAGTTACTGACTGTAGCCCATCTGTTGCTGCATAAGTTATCTCCCGCCTACCCATCCATAGAAGCAGAAACGGATCACTGCTGACCAGATGTCACTTCAGCGGTGGACGAGTGGATGTCATGTGGTGCATCTGTTATTTTGTATACCCCCTAATCAGTCAGTATTATTATAGGCAACAGAATTGTAAAGCCGGTTCTCTCTGCCTCACTGTTGGAGTGGTTTTTGGATTTGTACTGCAGAGATTTCAGGAGAAAGGAAAGATCCAACTGTCCTTATATGATAAAGGGGCGGTTTACCTTAAGTGTGGGGGAGGAGCCTACATGAGCAGGGGGTGGATTTCCCTGCCATCCAGGCAGACGGTAGATGTGTCCCACACGAGAGCAGGGAATAAACAGCAGCTTCCCTCCACACTGCCATATCTTTAGAGAGAAGTTAGAGAAAAAATATATCCCTAAATATAAACAATATAGATATAACATTTACAACAAGGAGAAGTAAGTATTCAGTGGCATTTCAGATGAGAAAGTATTATGGTCATTGATGCTTGTTAGAAAAAGCCTATATTAAATGTTTATATAGGTATGCGTGTATCCCAGTTATCATAAAAGATATACGTAGGCTTCATCTCGCCTTATAAATACTGTCCTACATCTAAGTACATAGTCATATGCATAAAAAAATAGCACGGTGAATTTTCTATTTACTTATTAAGATAAAAAAAGTTACCTTATAAGAGATCTCAAAATTCTCTCCACCCCAGATCTGTAGGCCGGGATCATAGAGGCCCAGCTCAAAGAAGAAATCCCTCTCTATAGCAAACAGCCCACCGGCCATTGCAGGCGACCTTTCCACAGAGACACACACAGTCAAACCTCTCACACTCCGTTAACGTCCCAGTACACCAATCCCTGACCTATTCATACAGCGGGAGTAACCAAACTCTTTCTTTAGGGAACCCAAGCCAGCCAGTTCTGTTTTTTATTAAAAATTTTCCCAGTTTCATCCTCCAGCACACCTAAAATATCTGATTATCACTGCCGCCAGGTTTCAAAATCTGTGGGAGAAGACTGGCTCGGGATCCCTCAGGATCAGTTTGGGAACGTCTGCACTACAGGACACGCAGACTAGTTTCTGCAAGACAGATCAAAGGAAAACTCCAGCATTTTTCAACATCATCTCCGCCAAAACCCTTGGACTCTACACTTGCCCAGAAAGGATGTAATTGGGCAGGTGACGAGCTCCATTATAATATTTCAGCAGATTAACATGTTTATCTTTTGTCAAGAATGGGGAAATGTGATTATTTTCTCCGATAACTGGCCATATACTACAGGTTTAGCAGAAAACATGCTGAAACATGCTAGAATTTTCCTGATCCACTAGATCACTTTAGCTGTAAGTGCACTGAAGTTCTGATTCTCAGGTAAAACTGTCAGGGAAACGGTTTGTGTATTACTTTATAGGAGGAAAGACCGAAAGACCCCCAGGGACAGGGTGCACATTGTATTTTGCCAATTTCAGACTTGATGGGGCTTTTTATGTGGACATATTTTAAGCCTAGTCATGGGCTAAACAAACTACTGATGGAACTTCTCCATGCAGAAATCAAGGTCAGTACATTTAGCCAGGACTAGGCTGCCTGTTTACCTAGAAACACTGGCTATGGAATAGGTGTGCACAATCTGAAGCAACTACTGTCAGAATTGGATGCTTTTCATTCTTAAAATGTGATTGGTGGGATACATTTAGATAATTTCTGCTAAATTAATACCAATTTCTTCATATTTTGCTTTTAAAGATCCAGAGTTGGTTATATTTTTAATGTGGTCTTGAGGAACATTTCTCCAGGCTTCCTGAAGGACTTCCAGAGACTCTTATTTCCAGTCCAGTCCCTAAACCGGACCAGAGGAATGTTTCTGCTGGTTAAGACACACAGTGACCTACGTATCATTCAAGCAGAACAAAGATCATCTAACTGAAGTCCTGAACCAGTGAAAAACCAGG
The DNA here is from genome assembly GCA_037832545.1 of Rhabdalestes septentrionalis. Classification (NCBI taxonomy): domain Eukaryota; kingdom Metazoa; phylum Chordata; class Actinopteri; order Characiformes; family Alestidae; genus Rhabdalestes; species Rhabdalestes septentrionalis. The sequence continues at coordinate 42,063 of JBBMFX010000152.1, read as the reverse complement.
AGCAGATGGTTCCAGATGATGGGGCGGTGATCAGTATACTGGTGGTGCTGAATGCTGAGTGGCTGGTACTCCTTTATCTAGGCTCCTTGTGTCTTTAGGTACAATACAGCCTGTCACAGTAAAACATTTTAATATAGGCTATACAATATGCCAAAAATGAGACAGGCGGAAAATTGTATTTTAGCATCAACAATGTGATTCAAAGCAAAATTTAAATTAATAAGGGGTGGCTTAAGACAGTACAGTATATTTCTCTGGATACTTTGTTTCAAGAGCATGTGTCTCACATTTGTGTGCTCATTTAGCCTGGCAAATGCAATTATGTATTTTTAAAACAACCAATTAATGACTAATAAGCATATAAAAGCTCATTAAAAAATACAGAAATAAAAATGTATGATTGTGCACAACTATTACAGACTACCATCTAAAGAATGTCCACATGAGTCTCTCAGTTTTGCTCTGGCCTGCCTTAGAGCCTGTGTAATGCTGCAAAAGCAGGGCCTTCCCATTGCATGTTATGATGCTTATAGCAACAAACATGATGGGAAGTTCTGTTATAAGCTCTAGACCCATTTCCCTGTATTCATTATGAAAGCAGATTGTATACACCTGTTAACTTTAGATGCTATAAAAGCAGTTATATTTAAATCAGTGTGTGTTAGTGTATGGTGCAAGACATGCAATGATTAGGGAGTTATGTAGAATGGAGATGATCGCATCATTGAGATGATTTAATGGAAAAGCAAATCTTAAAATATTATTCTCAACATAAGCTATGGTGGTAGTATGTTATAATAAAGTAGCAAATCAAATCACAGTGTAGTCACTGTGCAGTATTAGATGGCAGTTTATGCCTGGTTAGAATGTATAATGTTAAAGCACGTAATATTAAAGAAAACAATTCAAAGCACAATGAAGAAGCCCACCACCAAACATGATCTTGAAACCTTCAAATAGGGTTTTTAGTCCCCAATCAGTTTGGAATCAGGTTTGGAATTACCGATAGGGCTCAGTTCTAGTTAATCTCAGCTGCTTCTCCCTGCTATTGAGCGGCACGCGCTTCCAGAGCATGCTCCAGTCCCATGCCCCTCTGGCAAAGCCATCCTCGTCCCCCCCGCCCTGGGGCTCTATGGAGTAAGTCTGGCCATTGATGGAGTCAATGAGAGGCACCGTGCACACCGTTCTGAAGCCAATGAAGGGTGGAGTAGAGGGGGATACATGCACATACACACATACACATATACACACATACGATGGCAATACATGGGTTCATTCACATTCATACACATTCATGACCAAGGGATGGAGGGGGAGACACCATATGAGAGAGAGAGAGAGAGAGAGAGAAAGAGAGAGACAGGGATGAGGTTTTAATGACCATGCTCTGGGTGACCTGCAGGCTGTGTTTACCGATAGGGCTCAGTCTTATGTTTTCTCTTAGCCTTCTCCCTGCTGCTCAGAGGCACTCTCTTCCACAGCAGGCTCCAGTCCCAGGCTCCCCGCGCCAGCCCGTCCTCGTCCCCGCCCTGCTGGGGCTCTATCGTATAATCATTGCCGTCTATGTAATCTATCAAAGGCACTGTGCAAACCGTTCTGCAAACGTTAACCACACAACACAACAGCAACGTTACACCATGGAGCAACAGGAAACAGTTACCGGGGCCCGGGGCCCGTCTGTCGTTATACTTCAGTGTTTACACATGTCGTCATGCTACGGTTATGAGACAGACCTTTGTAGTGCGCCCTCAAACATCCCCTGCATTGAATATTCCAATACACAAATCCGAGTTAACGTCAAAACAAGAAAAAAACAGTCAGTCAGCGTATGCAAACGCAGACGATCTAGGTATCATCAGAATACATTTAAAAGTAGAACACAACTGATTTTGATTATACAAATCCAAGTTAATGTCAAACAAGAAATTAGATTATGTTTACCATACTTAAATAATGATGACTCATAAATGCATTGTAACATGCCCTGGAGTGATTTTAAATGTACAAATGCCACCCATTTTTAAATGCAACTGATTGGAGCTAAACAAAGCCTTTTAGAGTGGTTTGATGTGTACATTTAGGGTTGGGTGCTTTTTAAAATATATTTATAATTATTGTTAATGATATCAACATATGCTTCCTAAGCATTGTAAGTACTTGAAGAACACTGAAAAACTGCATGTTTCATTAAAAAGAAAGCATAACTAGTCTGTTCAGCTGGACCTAGACCTGTGCAGAGTGTGAAACACTGACATCTCCTGACATTTGTTCAATGTGGCATTACTGGTTCTCCTTTGTGTCCATTAAAAGTACATAGATGTAATATTTTCTACATTATGCTGATTAGATAATGTCTTGCAAAAAATTTTTTTTTTAACTTCAGGTATAAGGCATTTGTGAAGAAGCTTTTAACAATTCAAATGCCAGGTTCCTGTCACAATCTTTTAGTGGTCAAATCTGGGGAAAGATAAAAGCGGAATTTCCCCTGTCAAATACAAAAATAACAGCACATTAAAACAGCAAATGCCTGGGTATTACCACAATGTAGTAAGACACAAACAGTAAAGCCCATACAATTGGGCATCTTGTCTGTCAGTTAGCATGAACAGCTATAGGACGTACCGGTCTTTAGATATGGGGGCCACCAGAGGAGCATACCAGTTCACCTCGACTTCACAGTGAGCGTCCAGGTAGATCAGCACCTGAGGAGAGTGAGCTACAGTTAGACACATTCAAATCACAGACTTCAGTGACCCGACCCCCCCCCACACACACACTTCTATATTCATATAGATATACATATACATACATAGAAGTGCATGTGTGTGTATATATCATTTTGTATAGAGTACAGATATCTTTATATTGCATAGTTGTTATAGATTATGCTGCTTCTAATTAATTTTCTTGTACTGTAATCTTTGCTGTTGTAACAATACACAAATACTCTAAACACACAAACGTACCTGTCCCAGAGTGGCCTTCCGGGCTCCTATACTCCTAGCCTGGATCAGTCCTTCTCTTTTCTCATTGCGGAACAGTTTGACCAGCCCATTCCACTGCTTCAGGTATTCTTCTAGTCTCTCTTTCAGGTGAACTAGACAAAAAAAACAAGAGTGCGACAGAGAGGTGGCAACAAGCAAGAGTGAAACAAGACATATCAAGAGAAGGGGAGTGTTTATTTTGTCTCATTTCATTAGAATGTAGAAGCTGAGAATGTCTTTTCACATCCATTTAGTCAGTGTAGCTAAACGGCTGGGATTAAAGTGCAAAGATATTTCTAGCCAGATAAGGTCATTCATATTAGCTAGAAAATATGCTAAAAAAATTATAGAAACAGGCATCAAATTTACCGTCACCGACACAGAACAAGATTCATGTTCCACTTTAACTTATTTCACTTGCAGAGGAACAAGGATGTTTTCAGTCCAGCAGGTAGAATAGCATTTAAAAACACAGATTGTTATTTTCACTTTTATTTCTTTATAAGCAGACCTGTCAGACGAGTCATCATATCTGATATGTCGCATACCTGAATAATCTTTTCAGAGCTGAAAAATGAAAACTGACTTCAGGCTTTGAATATTCAGGCTGCTGTACGTGACTTCAAGAACCGATTGAATATCACTCAAACATGCAACAAAATTAAACTAATCTCCAGTCTGTAAGAGGAAACAGTGATTAGGTTTTAATCCATATTTAATAAAAAATGTTCTTTAAGTCCTGAAGATATCTAATATACTTAAAAGAGCTTTTAGTGAGGTGAATGATCGTGTCACCCTACTGCCCAACCCAAAGTCAGACATACTGCTAAAGAAGCCCCTGCTAAAAGCACACAGCAGTGTCTGTGTGATACCTTTATTGCTGAAGTCGTCGATCATGACGATCTCTGCCAGGTATTTGCGGGGCGTCCTCTTAATGACGCTGTGAATGGTCCTCATCAGGGTAGACCAGCCCTCGTTATGGAAGACGATGATCACACTTGATGTCAGCAAGTTCTCATCATAGTGCCAATATTTACACCTGATCACAGAATACACACAGAGCAGCTGTTAGACAACAAGATCACAAACAGACCCGTGTTCAGATAAATACACAGCTTCAAAGGGCCACTGTACTTTTTTACATTTGTTTTTCTGGGAAGTAACATTAGGCTGGGTTCATGTACCAGTTACAGTCGTAATCCACAGTTTATGACCTCTTCCTAACTGGTTTAGCATCTAGCTCAAAAAGAATCTGGACTGGATTCCTCAGGAGGATGAGTGGGGAAAAAAACAAAAACATATCTTCTTTTTGAACGTGTGGGTCATTTGGAAGTCTTAAAAAAATCAATTTACTTCCTGACAGCCAGGAGCAACACGATGTTTAATCCTTTATCCACATCTTCTGCTCCAATAACAGCAGCCTGCCTGCAGGAGCAATACTCCACATCACTTCAACAAGAGTTGGTGGGGTTGCGCCGCTGTTCACCAAGTGAGTGGGTGTGCAAATGGGTTAAAGGTTGTGATGTCCTGAACTTAAAACTGTTCTGTAGCCTACCTTACACAAACAGACTGCACAACATACCAGTTATATATTTCAATAAGCGAGATCACAGTAATATGTTTAACAGGAAGTAATTTGTAATAAGCAGGTCGAATTTGCTTAGTTGTTGGTGTATATACATACATATACACATATTAATGAGGAATCGAACTGGAAAGGTTCCACATTATGGCAAGAACCACTTTACTATGTAAAAAAAAAAGAAAGTCCATTGTTACCTTATTACAAAACACATTCTGGTTTGTTAAACTCTTGATTTTTGTTTAGAGCATAATTCCATGTGTTCCGTCATCATTTTGTTCGTTTTCAATGATAATCAACAATGTATAAATGTACAAAATAATACAAACAAAGAAAAAAAAAAGCATTGAATGAGAATATATATTTACACACACACACACACACTCATATACATACATACATACATACATACATACATAAATATATGTGTGTATATAGTGTGTCTAAAAGTCTGTCCAGGAGCTCCCATGTCTGTCATTTCTTCTGTAACAGGATCTGGCCACATTTATACGTGCACGCACACACAATTATGCAAACACACCCCCCACACTACTCAGTCTAACACAACATTAAAACAACACCACTCAGTCTGACACAACCCTAAAACAACA
>JBBMFX010000152.1:6270-16574 GCA_037832545.1 Rhabdalestes septentrionalis | reverse complement strand
GCAGGAACCATGACCGCGGCAGGTCGCCATACAAATAAGAGGCTGAAAACTTATTTTCATGATACAAAAATGAGTAGATCTCTACCATTTTCATTTTGTTAAAGTAGCTCTCAGAGGTAAAAAGGTTGGAGACCCCTGCGCTAGAGCCACAGAGAAAAACCCTGACACAGTTCACTATATACATAGACAAACAGACTACACTAATAATTTTCAGCCTTGGTTTTTTGGCATGGTTAAGAACAGCTAAAACATCAATTTTAGATATACTTTTAATGCTGAGGGGAAATTGGAGTGGCACTGTAGCAGAAGAACATGGACCATCATAAACACAAAATAATTAAGCCTAATACCATATACCATACATATGATCAAACGTGCATCATATGAATTGGATAGACAAAATTGTACTAATGTGTATCAATTTCCAACGTTGCTTCCACTCTCTTCTCTCTCACTGCTTCCAGTGAGTCCAGAGTCAGTCCAGGTTTCTGTAATCGGTTTATTGAGGCGCTCGGCTTATCCTGCAATGGTAGAAAGAGGAACATTCTCTGGCCTTTCCTGTGCAGCACATCCATGTTATCAGTGCAGTCCAGTCTGTTGTTCTGAACCACTTTCACATCCTTGGTCCAGATAGCAAACTGAGTTCACAGAGTCCTTCATAGCTCTAGAAAGGAAGAAACTTGACAAACTGACTCCTGTGATGCTGTGAGTCGCTGAGCTCTTCAGAATGACCTGTTCTACGGTCAGTGGTTGCTTATATTGATAACATGACTGTGTGCTTTATTTTAAGTACCTGTCCACAAAGGACAAGTGCTTGAAATAAAGCCAAAAAGCTAGTAATTACAAAGGAGTGTCCACAAGAGTTTAAACTAAATCCACCAGTAGATACTGAGGGTCAAGGAAAGCACCTGAAATACAGCAGCAAAAAAACAGCAATGTGCAGGCAGGAGGATAAAACAATAAACAATATTTTGGAGAAAGTATTTTACTTTAACCTTACTTAACTTGTGTTACTTAAAGTAGTCGACAAACTCATAAAGATACGTTGTTTACTTACTGCCTACAGTTTCAAATAAAATCAAGGAATTTTGAAAAACAAGATGTAAGCAGGAACGTCTACAACTTGTTTGTGTGACTACAACTTGCTCTGAAAGGTCTATCGGTGTGCAGAGATATTTTGCTCGAAAAACAACCACTAGTACTATAAAACCTGAGCACAGAAACGAGAGTCAGATTGTTGGTGAGATTCTGAATGCTGTGGTAATGTTTGAACACACTTCACTTCAGACAGTCTGGGTCCTTCTGTGAGCCTGAGAGCCCGAGTGCCTGAGGACAAAATGAACTGAAATGCAACAAAAACTCTTCTGCAGTGCAAATCTCACACTTCAGACTGCAGCATCTGAGTGCCCTGAGTAAAAGGCCACTGACAACATACTTTACATTTCCTTCACATGCATTAATTTTTAAAGGAAAAGTTGACTAATCTTGGGACCCCAGGTTTCCACACACCTTTGCCAATTAAGACGAATCTATCCTAACAAAAATGAGGCCTAATGAAGACCACAGAATGGACGACTGATATAATGCAACACAATCATCACACCAGGCAAGGTCTGTGATGAATAATTAACATGATTAGTTAAAATAGGGATTAAAAAGGGCTTTTTTTGTGTTCAGATGCTGCCAGCATGACTATGTGGGAAGATAATGTCATTGTTTTAAATTTGCCATTAAGAGCATCTGCTGTGTTTGTCTGTGTGCTGCAGTTTCAGCCATCAATCCAGTCAAATGACTGCATTTAAACAGTGACTCACACAACATCCCTCTGCCCAGTGTGGGAGCGTGGGAAAAAAAGAAAAAGAATAAGGACAGGGAAAAGAAGCGGAAGAACTTTCTGTCACTCTCTCTGTGGGGAAACTGCGCCCTGTGTGTGAATGACAGAAAGTTCTGCCTCTTCTTTCCCGCTCTCCACTTTTTTTCCCTGCCTTTTTTGACTGACTGTCTCATTTGCCTAATTCTCGTTAAAGCATTCAGGTATGCTGGTCGGCGCAATAGAAGAGTTCAATAATGCATGAAAACTGGAGCTGCTGCGTGGAGCATGCTGGGCAGGAGGCAGGTACGCACACACGCATGCACGCACACACACACACTTTCAAACTGACAGAAAGTCATGAGGGCAGCAGGGCCCAGATAAGTGCACACACACACACACACACACACACACACACACACACACACACACACACACACACACACACACACACACACACAGGGAACAGAATGGGACCATAGCAGAATATGCAGCAGTGCACACCACAGAGTGTACGCATGGAGTATAAGCTGCTAAAGTATATCACAGCTCATGGGGTACACTGCCCTACTGATAACCGGAGACATTCAAACATCTGCACAAATACTGACAATGACACAGAATTTGTTGACAGGCAATTAAAAGATTGCTAACAGCTTGAGAGAATTGAAAATGGTGTGAAATTTTCATTTTCTGAGTGAACGTCCTGAATTAATTTACAAACATCCAGGCTGCAAATCAGTGACTTAAGTATTATATGAATGGTATTAGCTTTGTTTGTGTGGTGAGGCAGAGCAATGTATTTTAGTAAGGGCCTCATGGTATAAAAAAATGACAGAAACAGGAATGGCTACTTCATTTATGTGTTGCATTTACTCCCATAAAAAAAGACTAGAAAACACATTAAAATGTTTAACCTAATGTTCAGTGTCTCCGGTAACCAAAACAGAGTGGGACCCTTGAAGGGAGGTGATCCTTTAACTCTGGAGAGGTTTGTTTGTCGTGGGAATATGATCTGATCTCAGTCTCAGCTACCAGGTGAATAGCAGGAAAGGAAACACTTGTTTAGAACATACCAAACACACTGCAAAGGTCCTTCATTAACATGTTAATGGTTAGCATGTAATTGTGCAGGCTCAGTATCAGCTCCCTGTGATGGCCACCTCATCCGCGTCCTCGTCCTGTCTCCCCCGGTCCTTTTCCCCCGAATACTAGTTTACCTTTTTCCCCGTTTTTCCGTTCGTCCCCCCTCGTTCACTACCCAGTGTATTCCCTTGGTTTGTATCGCGTCCCGTTTGTTCCGTTCACCTGTCCCTTGTTCCTCCCGAGTCCCACCTGTGCCTCGTTGCCCCGTATCATTTAAACCCACTCGGTCCCGTTTCTCCCTTGAGTCTGTCTTTGTTCAACTATCTCTGTATCAGTCTTGTCCTCGTTTCTCTGTCCTTTTCCTTCTCCCTGTCATTCTCGTACTCTCGTCATGCTTTCATGTTAACTCCTCATATCTACCTCGTTCTACTCCTGTCTTCGTTCTCGTCCTGTCTCAAGCCAGTTACCGAATTTCCCTGTGCCTTGTGTTTGTGAGATCTAATGTTTTCTGTTTTTTTCCGTTTAGGCCGGCATTCCTCCCGTTTTGCCCTGAATCGGGTGCACGTCGCTGTTCCTTGTACTCCTGGCCGCGTTGAGAGGTTCTCATGCCGGCGTCCTGTTTTGTTTTTTTTGTTCGTTTGAGGAGCACGGGTCTTGTCTGTTTTGTGTTTTCCCTGTTTTGTGTTTGTGCAAGGCTTATTTGTGTTTCATTAAAAGCTTCGTATCACACCAGTGAGTGCGTCCTCCCCCTTTCCCCTCAACCACGCAGAGAGATCCTTGACACTCCCTTGTTCTGCTCAGTCACCTGAAGGCAGCAAGCCCCCTGTACAAAACAGGCAGCTCAGTATTTCCAGTTACCTTGCAGTTAATTTGTCAATCTGCTGGCATTGTTTTGCTGCGATATTACACAGATAATTGCCATGGTTATGAGAAAATGCCAATTTGGTCGTTGCAAAATTAAAATTGCATATGAAAGTTTCTCTAACAGATGTATAAACTGGTCTAGAGTACTGGAGCTTCTCTCTGAGTTTATTTTATTACTAGCACCTCAGTCACATAAGACCAGTGATCACACACACACTCCCAATCTTCACACATCAGAAAATATAGAAGTATATCTGTCTGTTTAAATGATAATAACTAGCTGATTTTAGGCTAATTGTGGGTATTTTAATGATAATTTACAACTACGGTACAGGAAGCCTAAAGAGTCTAATTGTAATCATTACAGAAAAAAACTGCACAAAGTTCAGACTATAAGGAAATTATTATTAGTCATTAAAATATTATAGAATGTATTATGTTTTTTTAATTACAATGGCAGTATTACTTTTTTAATTTATACTAACTTAGCAAACTTCAGAAATAAATCTAATTATTAATAAAAAGAGTAGAGGACTTTTTCTTATTTGGGATGTAATATGACCCAAGATAAATTAAATCAGAACCTCGCTGGCCATCAGACCCCACTTTCAGAACCGTGTCTTTAGAATAATTAACTCAAATCTCGACTCGCACTAATAGGAGGATTCACATATCCCCTATTTTAAAACAACTTTTAGAAATAAGTTTTTTAGAAATAATTTTAAGATTGTGGTTCTGGTTTTTAGAGCTCTACATGGACAGGCTCCATCTTATATTAACCCCTACACCCCTGCGCGTGCTTTGAGGTGTGTGGATCAAAATTTGCTGAAAGTATCCTCACACTTCTTTTCGCACTAGAGGTGACCAGGCTGTAACTTTGGAGTTATCTTCTCTCCTCTTTGGTTTAATGGAATCTGTCGACAACTTCAAGAGCGAACTAAAGTTTTTTTATTTGTTCAGGCATTCAAATTATTTATGGGCAGTTATGGTTTCTGTGTGGTCTTGGCCTTTTATGTTATGTATTATTCTCTGTTTTTAATGTATTTTATTACTTATTTTACTATGTTGTGAAGCACCTTGTGGCTTTTGCCTGTGAAAAGTGCTATATAAATAAAGATTACTTACTTACTAACTGCAGCAGCGACCTGAGAAATGTGTTCTCACAAAGCGGTGCCTTGTGAGGGTGTTATCTTTTTTCAAATCTTTGTCTTACACATCACACAGAGATCATGTTTACATATTTAACATTTACAATGTTTGCCATAAATATAACTATATATAACTGTATCTCAGTCCGGTAACCGAGTTTCTCCTGTTGAAGAAATTCACATTTTAATCATATTATTAATTAATTTATTTATTTTCTTTATTCCATTACATGTATTCACCCTCAGTATTAAGTCAGTGAGTCAGTGATTCATTTATTCAGTTCCTGATTGTTGTGTGATTCATTTAAGGTTAAGAAGAAGTCTTAAGGTTAGAAGTTAGGGACCTATGTTCCCCATACCTTACATCTTACAAGCAACTTTGTAAGGAGTATGTTCAAAAAAGGTCTCTGGTCATTCAGGAGAACAACATGTGTTTCTCCTGCCCCATTCTGGTGTAGCAAAGATATTCTGACGCCGGATTTTAATTTCTAGTCATAATATGTGAGCATATGAAGCTTTTTTTCAGGGTCGCATCCCCTGGCTTGATAAATTAATGTAGGTTAAAAGTGATCATCCGAGGAAGAGTAGTTCCTTCCATTTTCCTAATCTGGGCATGGTCCCAGGGGAGGTGACGTGCATTTTAGCTTCATACGACTTTATTATAAAAAACTGTAACTGGAGACGACTGTAGGAGCTCTTAGGAGACCCTGAATCCAATCTCTCCACTTCTGCAATTGCGTAATAAACTTTTCTGATTTTTCTTGAGCAAATAAGTCCTCTGTCATTTTTGGCTGGGGTCTTCTCACCTTGTGTCGAGTGAAATTGCACCGACACTCCATACAGTTGATGGCCAGTCATCCCAAACCCATGTCCATGGAGTCGAACCAGAGGAACATTATTCTTTCAGAGACACTTTTGTTTTTTGTGTTCTTTTTTTCTGAGTTTCTGTATTTGTTCTCTGCGTTCTTTATCTGTGTGATGAATACCGAACCCAGATATCTTATGTACTGGATACCCTACCAGTTTCTGAAAGCATGTGACGGCTGCACTATCACGTCTGTGTAGGGCCTGTGTTCTGTCTCCTGAATGCTTGGTTTCCCTTAGTCTCTTTATTTCTTGCCAGTTTCTGTTTAGGTCCCTTATTCCCTACCAAGCGTTCCTGCCCGATTTGTATCGCGGCCCTGTCTGATTGGTTTCACCTGTCTGAAGTCTGATTGGTTTCACCTGTCTCCTGTTCGTCAGTGGCTTCACCTGTGTCTCGTTTACCCCTCTGTATTTAAATCCTTAGGGTTCCTAGGATCATGGAGGCGGCATTTGTCGCATTTCCTGGTTGCATGTTGCCTCTTGTCTTTGTCCCCCCGGTTGTTTAGGTTTTCCAGATCAGGTTTCCTCCAGTTTTTGAGTCGCCTGTGGCACTTGGTCGGCGTCATTCACTGCTTTCCCGTGCAGAGCTCTCGACGGTTTCGAGAAGAGGGTTCCTTCGACGTTACGAGGAGAACATTCTCCTCGGCGACAGCTTATTCTTGTTCATGTTTTCTGTGTCTGTTTTCCAGGGTTCCTGTTTCCTGTCTTGTTTTGTCCATTTAGGTTTTGGGTCTGGTGTTTTCCTTGGTTCCTGTTTCACGTATCCACGTGCATGAATCCACGTTTATGTATTTCTTTTTCATGTATTCCACGTTTTCTTTTCATGTTTTCCCTGCCCTGTTTTCCATGGTTCCTGTTTCATGTATTCTGGTTCACGTTTCCAGGCCTAGAAATGTACCAGAGGCGTCCACCCCCATCCGTTCCCAGGTCCCATCCGTGACACAGCAAAAATCTTTCACTGAAATTTACATTCAGCCAAAACAGACATTCGTGCTTGTACTTCATCATTTGCTCCAAGTTGTTAGATTGTATTTTCATCACAACATTTCAACCAATCTGAAAGCAGCACTCAGCTGCGAACCGCTTTCGGCCTTGTCGTCAAGCAGCTCGGGTTCACATCACTTTATTTGTGATGGAAAAACATTTGACCATATTGTTCATGAGGAAAAACACAAACAACCTTGGAGCTGAAAAGTACATCTCTTATACGGCAGACATTTCTGACTGCGTGTGTCTGATGTACATTACTCCCAGTAAACTCACTAAAGCTGTGTACCTTCTGTGACCCATTACAGCTCTCTCACAATGTTCTTTTATTACAGTTTAGAGTATATCTGAACTACCATCTCTCTCTCTATCTCACGCAGAGCTTCTAAAAGGAAGAACTGGTGCCTCTGCTTATCCGCCAACAGAAGACACCGCAACCTATTTGTGCTATGTCACGTTTCAAAATGAAGATGTAAAATGGCAAACAAACAGAAGGAAACACAAGCAAAGGCCACAACCACGGCACTCTGCCTCCTCACTTTAGCCCTAAAAGGTTCAATTTGTTGTTGTAGAGAGAGAGAGAAAAAAAACATTACATTTCTTTTTCTGTCCATTATCAGCCTCCCCCTGCGCTCTGGTCTCCCCTGCTCCCAGGTACCTCGGATGAGTGACACATTCAGGACGAGTGAATTGACCTTTCTAGTATTCTAACAAAGCTGTCCATTAGGATGGGTCAATTTACTGTTGGATGCAGACAATTTGGTACGAGACCCCATTTCTCTAAGGTCAGCGCAACCAGAAAATGTGTTCAAATATGTTTGTTTTTTTTTCCCACACATGCCCGCACATAGTCTTTTCAACATTTTCCCCCTGACGTTCCATTCAGTTCTTGTCCAAAGCTGCTTCTATGTTAAGCCTTGAACTGCACTAAGTGTCAGTTGTGAACAGAAATTACCAGCAAGCACTGGTCCTTTCATAACTCTGAGCGTTCCGGAAGAATTCAGCAACACGAGATGAAGCGAACTGCTCCTATTTGCTCTAAATGAACCACTCACTGCACTGCTAAACACACATGCACACACACACACACACAAGTCAGACATATACACATAATGCTACACTGCCAGAGAGGCCATGAAGCACTAACGCTCATTAAACAAGCCAAGAGGTTCAACATTTAACGCTCTCTCCATTCGTCCTACCAAAACAGCTCCAGCCAATAGTGGCATAGACTCTCCTGTGAGCCTCGGACATCCATGACCCTTTCGCCCGTTCACAGTTTGTTCTTCCTCAGTCCGCTTTTGATAGGCACTGACCACTGCATACCAGGAGACCTGCCTTTTTGGAGAAGCTCTGACCCAGTTTCCTTGACAATTTAGCCTGGAGAAAACAAAATGATGGTGGTGTGTTTCAAACGCAGTTGGCTTTGACTTCCAGGTTGTAGGACTTCACTAGTTCAAGAGTTCACAAGATTAAAACCTGATTTGCATAATTCATTTAAATCTAATTTGTATTTTTAACTTCAAAGCTGACTTTGGTAAATGTTCAAGTCACACATCTACAATCATGGAGGTATTTTTACATGTTTTCAGTCAAGTCAGTATCCCGTTTAAGAGAACAGGACATTCAGACACCTCTGCACTGCGGTTCAATAAAAAGGTTTAAACGTGTTCCCACCTCTAAATCTCCTGCGAAGAAACCCAGTTATCAGCCCTATTTTATTCAGAGCTCTGCACAGACAAAGAAATAAAACAGTAATTGACATGCACAAGTTAACAGCGAGGGGTCACTGTTTTTTAAAACGCTGTGTCCACACAAAAATGCTGAAAGTATTATGACTTTTAGGTCAAGACCCAAGCGAAGACTCAATGTAGTGAAGTAAAAAATCCAAATCAGACAGTCACAAAAAGAACATCCAAACCAGGTCAAAGTCAGTAGGCCACAGAGCAACAAATCTAAGTCACCGGGGGAAAACCAGCGCTTCTGGAAAAACAAGCCATGGAAGATAATAGGACAAGGAGCAAGCGCAAGCACTTAAATACCCAGAACAGTAAACAAAACAGACAGGCTATTGGAGGAACACATTAGGGAAGGTGGAGGCGACAATTAAGGTAATAACGGTGATCAGGTGGGGGCAGGGCAAGTAGCAAAATAAAAGCACATAGTAATACTAAATATAAATAGATGCACATGACCTGCCTGCACCTGATCAGGTGCAGCCAGAAGTCCCAGTCCAGACAGTAATACTGACTAACATCTCGGCCCTGGATAACATTCTCAAAAACCTCCGTTTTCAGTGACTGAAAATGATGTTTTCTTTCTGTGGACAGGAGGCCAAACACAGAGAACAAATGTTTTCAAAAACACTGGAATACTGGACTGGAAGTCTCCCAGGTGACCACACTGTGAGAGAAGCTGACTGCATTGTATGACTTGGTTTGAGTGTACTGTAGGAGGCAGCTGTGTGTGTCTCTGTGAGTGCGAGTGTGTGTGTGGGAGTCTTTGTGAGTGTGTGAGATAAGAAGCTTTGCATATATCCAACTTGTTTACCCATAGTGCCACTCCGCCAGTCAGGACACATAGTGAGGTGACCAGTTGCCCTCTGTAGCAGCGGATATAGAGACACACACTGACACACTGATCCTATTTTCTAGCCCTCTCTCATTCTCCCTTTCCCATTCTCTCTTTCTCGACCCTCCAGCTGTCTCTCTCTTTAATCGCCCCTCATTCACTCTTGCGCTCTTTCTCTCTCTCTCTCTCTCTCTCTCTCTCTCTCTCTTTCTACACCCATAGGGATGGCTCTGAATGGCCAATGAGGCTGCGTTATTGTGTAATGCATCAGGCTGGGTGGCAGACGGCTGGCCCAGGCGAGGTGGCGTATGAAGCTATCAGCCTGACAGTCCAATTACTATCATTCTGCCTCAGGAAAGGAGATATTTACCGTGTGCAATTCCTCCCACCCAAGCAGCTTCCTAAGATCTACACCATTCATTCCAGCCTTTTACCATCTATTCCCAGTGCTAATGCAGAGTGGGCCAATAAATGGCTGGGAATAGCCAGAGCTGGAGGTGCTTAATGTGCTTTCTGAGCCGCCACGTCCAAAATAAGTGGAGGCTAAAAATCTGCATCAGTGAAGAACCCACACGAACACGGAAGCCCGTGTAGTGAGTGCCAGAATGCCAATTAAATCTGATGTAAAATTAATTACATTTGGAGGTCATTATTCACCAGCTCCACCACATTTAAGCAAATGAAAGGGAAAAAAACGCAATTCCCTGCAATTAATTACGGTGTGGTGTCTATAAAGCATATCTATCAGCCATGATTAAACCCCACCAATCAGAAATCACAAGACAGGAAGCAAGCCTTGCATATTAAGTGTTTTATATCCCTGGAAGTTGCATTGTTTTATTATTACCTGTAACGGTGGGTGCCACTAGAGGGCACGCCCGTCTTCATTTTGTTGGTTAACCTTATTTGGTCAACTTCCTCCTCATTACTCCCAGGCTGTGGAAAATAGGTTCCACCTGGAAGTAATGAGGAGT
>JBBMFX010000150.1:7500-10230 GCA_037832545.1 Rhabdalestes septentrionalis | reverse complement strand
AGCTCCCACTTCCTGTTTATATAGTGACGCGTAATTCCCCTTGACCTTGACGCGTCACATGGTTGTGTATGTGTCACTCTGGAAGAGATATATAAAGAAACAGCACTGTTTGTTTCTCATTCAAAGACTAAAACACACCTAATATAAAAGGTTGAGGCTGAACGAATAAGTGGCTTTTTTAATGCATTGGTTTTTGTGACATCACAAAAACAGCGAATTCATAACACCCTGTTTTTGCAGGTTAGTTTCCATATTTAAACAGTGTTTATATGCTACTTTATAAGCACTTGGAATACAGGACGGCTATGGATAGTTTTGTATCTCAACATCCAAAAGACCAAAGCACTGGTGGTGGACTTGCAAAGAACACAATGGGTGTACACATTGACAATAAATTGGACTGGTCTAAGAACTCTCTGGCCACTTACAAGAGGGGTCAAAATAGGCTGTAATTCTATATAGACAATCTTTTAGAGTATGCAACAATATGTGACAGATGTTCTATGAGTCTGTTGTGGCCTCTGACATTTGCCATGCTGTGGTGTTCTGGGGAGCCAGCATGAATGTGACAGATGAAGAGACTTAAAATAATCAGGAAAGCTTGCTGGGTGGGTGAGGAACTGGACAATATGGAAACTGTGGCTGAAAGGAGAACATTGTCCAGGCAATCATGGACAATGTAGACCACCCAATACACAATGTGATGAACAATCTGAGAAGTACTATTAGCCACAGACTGACCAGGTAAGGTTCTCCACTGAACGCCATAGAAAATCTATCTCTCCACTTCAACTTTTCCCTCAGTCACACACCCACACAATAATCTTTTCAATAGCCTGCTGCTTCTCACTGTGTATCTATTACTGTTTAAAAACCTATAACTGAGTGTAAAACTATGTGCATTATTTTGCTATGATGTGCAAATGTCTTCTGTGTGCAATAATGTGCAATGTTCTTACCAGGTGCAAAAAACAGTACAGTATTATGTGCAATATCATAATATCATGTTCTATAAATGTGATAAATCACTTAATTACTTACAATATCTTATGTGCAATAGTCATCATGTGCAGTATTACTACTAAAATTTTCATTACTTAATGTTACATGATAGTACTTCATTACTACTGATTTTCTAAAAGAGCACTAACTTAAACCTAACTACGTTCGGTGTCAATAGTTTTTCACTCACCTGCGTTACTTACTTATAGATAGATATTATACCAAGTATTTCTGTATGTAGCATAGTCTATTCATATTTTGGTTGTTTCCTTTCAGCAAGATTTTAATTTAGATTTTAATTCGATTTATTTTATTTTCTATTGTTATTCTGTCTCTGTGACTTTGTGTGTTGTGCTTGATTCCTCCAGGATTGTGACGGGTCCCCCGTCCGAGTCCCCGTCCCGTTTGTCCCGTTCCTCTTCCCCAGAATATTAGTTGTCCCTTTACTTTTGTCCTCCCTCTATAGGTTCCCTGGTTCCCTTCCTAGTGTCTGTGGTTTGTACTACTCCCCTTTGATTACGCGCACATGCTCCTTGTTTCCTTGTGTCTCACCTGTTCTGTGTTTCTCCCCCCTATTTAAGCCGGCCGGTCCTGTATCTCCCTGTGTCGGCCTTGGTTAAAGAATCTGTAGCATCACGTTCCTGTACCCACTCATTGGAGATCTGGGTTTCAGAAGGTTAGTTTGGAGAATCCTTTCTCAACCTGAGGCTTACTAGTTTGCCTATCCTTGGCTCTCTCATGTTTAGGGTTTCTAACTCTAGAGAGACTATGTTCTGTTTCAGAGACTAACCTGTATCTCCTCGTTTTCGCAGACCTGTGTTCCTCACCCCCTTTGACGGAGATCCTGTCCCTTTCGGTTTCCCTCCGGCTTGAAGTGAGATATTTGTTATTTGTTATTTTGTTCGTTTGAGGAGCACGGGGCCCAGGCAAGCCTGCCTCAGCCATCTCGAAGAAGCTTTGTGTGTGTATGTTTGAAAGTTGAAACTAAGTTTCATTAAACGACTTTGTATCACTAACGAGTGTGTCCTCCCCTTCCCTCAACTCGCGGAGAGATCTGTAACGAGGATCAAAGTTTTCTGATTCTGATTGATTCGGATTATGGTTTTTATCATATATGGAAAAAAGCACAATTTATGACCAGTGGATCATTTCATGGCAAAATATTTAGTATTCAGATATTTTAGCATATCGTTGCGAGATATGCATTAGCTCCTGAGCCGAACGTGAGTTGAGCGTCAGAATCGGACCCCTCGCGGTCAGGAAGATTACACTCCTCCGCTCCCACTCCCTTCCAGAACCATCCTATGAATTTTCTGAACAAGGTGGGCAGATCCTCACTTCCCCCACCGCTGTCATGAATAGGTTTTGAATAAGCAGTAATAACAGTGGGGGAAAAGGCAAAAGCTCTCAGAATGGCGTGCGAGGAATCGATAAGGAGGGAAAGTTTGAGAGAAGTGAGGAAAGGAAGACAGGGTCTTTGTGGCAAGTGGTCGGGGACATTATAGCGAAGGCCCAGTTTTCACAGATAATGGCTCGGTAAAGGGCCTGAAAGGTATTTCAGAGGTGAGCGCCACCTCATCTTTGATTTTTTTGGGTCTTTTCAAGCCAAGCGCCGCCAGTAAAATAAAAGTGAAGCCGGAGTGCCAAGAAATAATCCCATATGCCTTGTAATTCCAGCCAACTGTGGAATACAATAATGTGGCATTGTGCCCTTAGCCCTGGACCAAA
>JBBMFX010000150.1:0-2500 GCA_037832545.1 Rhabdalestes septentrionalis | reverse complement strand
ATCTTTATTATGGAAAATCAGATTCCATGGGCTCTTTGAAAGTGTTAATGTCCTGAGATGACTCCTAGCTGCATGTTGTCAGGTGGTCCTTATGCAGTGAAAGTCGTCCGTAAGAAAAATATCAGTTATTAGGATGCTTGTTTATGATGACTAAAGGGACACAAAGTCCTTCGAAAGCAGATGGTCTGCAGTTTATTATCAGGCCGTGTGAGAGAGTGTTGTGTGTGTGTGTGTGTGTGTGTGTGTGTGTGTGTGTGTGTGTGTACTGGAGTGGTGACATTGATGCCTGTATTGCTCCATTGGCAGTTCTATTATTAACCCCACACTAAATTGCGGAGATGAATTGTGGCGGTGCGGAGAGTCTCGACTGTCCGGCAATCAGAACCCGCTCGGCTCGGCAGGTCATCAGACTGGAGAGTTGAAATGATTGCTGATGTTCCGCCGAGGCCCAGATTGGAGGACTCAAGTCTCTCAAAGGGAAAATAGAGACAAACCAAGTCCCAGCGCTATACTATACCACACCTCTCACCACCACACCTCTCACTACCACACCTCTCACCACCACACCTCTCACCAACACACTTCTCACCACCACACCTCTCACCACCACACCTCTCACCACCACACCTCTCACCAACACACTTCTCACCAACACACCTCTCACCACCACACCTCTCACCAACACACCTCTCACCACCACACCTCTCACCAACACACCTCTCACCAACACACCTCTCACCACCACAACTCTCACCAGCACACTTCTCACCAGCACACCTCTCACCACCACACCACACCTGACACCAGCACACCTTTCACCACCATACCACACCTGTCACCAGTCCACCTCTCACCACCACACCTCTCACCACCACTCCTCTCACCAACACACCTTGCACTAACAAACAACAACTCTCACCAACACACCTTTAGCCAACACACCTCTCACCTCCACACCCCACTTCTCACTAACACACATCTCACCAACACACCTCTCACCAACACACCTCTCACCAACACACCTCTTAACAACACACCACACCTCTCACCAATACATCACACCTCTCACCAACACACCACTCACCAACACACCTCTCAATAACACACCACACCTCTAATTACCACACACCACTCACCAGTGCACCTCACCTCTCAGCAACACACCACACACCTCACCCACAAACCACTCCTTTCACCAACACACCACACCTCTCACCAACACATATCTCACCAACACACCTCTCATAAACACAACAAACCTCTCAATATCACACTTCACCTCTCACCAAACACCACACCTCTCACCAACACATTGCACTTCTCACCAACACAACACACCTCTCACCAACACACCACATCTCTCACCAAAAAACACACCTCTCACCAACACACCACAACTCTCACCAACACACCACACCTCTCACCAACACACTACACCTCTCACCAACACACATCTCACCAACACACCTCTCATAAACACAACAAACCTCTCACCAACACATTACACCTCTGATCACCACACCTCTCACCAATACGCATTTGCACCCAACCAGAATGTTGTGGTGTGTCACTTGTTGATAAATGCATGTAATAATCTGCACTGCTGTTATATAATGAGTATTGAAATTACTTTAGAACTCTTAGAACTACTTTAGTAATCTTGAATTCTGAAAGCAGGACTCATATTGGGAGAACAAATAAAAAAACACACACACAGTGGGCAAAACCATTCAATTCTTCTGCAAAATGAAACTTTATATTCAAAACAATGCAATTTCTTCTCAAAATGTTATTCTTTTTTAAAAGGCCACACACAAACCATCACATGAGTAGACATTTATAAGAACCAATTGATCACTGATGTGCTTAATGTAAAAGACTAGGACCACCTCCTTTCTTTATAAAGCCTTTTTTGTTCAGTGTAACACTTACTTACAGACAGTACATAGGCCTGCATACGTGCATCGAATATTGTTTGTATACAAAATGCACAAATACACAGTACTACATATATTTAACTGTATTTTCCCCACAAAATGATGTACACAGTGTTCATCCCAACCAACAAAGAGTTGCAGATACTGTGTTCTATATATACAAACAACAGAAGAATTTACTGAAAACTGTTACTAAAAAAAACAATCTCTTTGTAGAATAGAACAATACTGTGAATAGGCATAATGTGTAGGAATACAAATGAGGAATACATTTCTCAATTACTGAAACAGTCTAAAGAACAGTCCACAGGCAGTACTGTACTTCAGTAATGTACACCTTGAGTACAGTTAGATTACTTACCTATTTTCATTACAGAAAGTCTGGAAGATGGATGCTACAGTGTACCTGCTGACATTTGTCTGTACTTTTTGCCCAGCCTCACTCATTTTAAGATAATTGTTGACCACACGGTCAACCACAGTGGCTTTACAGTTTTTCTCAAATGCTAAAACACATGTCACAAACGTTACCACCAGGTCCCCCAATGTCCAAACACAACACC
>JBBMFX010000148.1:16413278-16424576 GCA_037832545.1 Rhabdalestes septentrionalis | reverse complement strand
TTAATGTATCTCCATGTCTCTTAATGTATCTCCATGTCTCTTAATGTATCTCCATGTCTCTTAATGTATCTCCATGTCTCTTAATGTATCTCCATGTATCTTAATGTATCTCCATGTATCTCCGTAAAATCTCAAAACCCCCAGAATCTCCATATATACTATAAAAACCCCGTATTTATCTCCATGTATTCTAAAAATCCACACATCTCCATTTATCCCCATACTCAGTAAAAAGCCTGTTTTATCTTCAGATATTTTGTATACATTAAAAAAGCCCAAATGTCTAATTTGATCTCCATATGCATTAAAAACCATATACACCTCCATACATCTCCATATACACAGAAAGAACCCGTATATCTTCATATATTTCTATTTATCTATCTTCACTCCGTACATCTCTTTATACAGTAAAACGCCCCAATATGTCTCCATATGTTTTAATATCTCCAAACCTTTATACAGACTGTATATCTTCATGCACCGATACCCTGTTTTCTGATCCGGGTCATTTGTGTGTGTGTGTGTGTGTATGTGTGTGTGTGTGTAGGTGCGTTCTCTCTGTCTATCCGAGACTGGGACGATGTGAAAGGAGACCATGTGAAGCACTATAAGATCCGTAAGCTGGACAGTGGGGGATATTACATCACCACCCGTGCCCAGTTCGAAACACTGCACCAACTCGTCCAGCACTACTCAGGTACACACACACACACACACACACACACAGACTATATACACTCATTATACACACACAAACACTATACCCACATTATTCATACATTATACACACATACATACATACAAACACTTTACAAACTAAACACACAAACATTAACACACACACACTACACAAACTATACACACATTATACACAGACACACACAAACTCTATACACACACACTGTACACACACACTGAGTTCATTAGATGAACTGAATTGAAGCTGAGGTGTTTATTCAAGCTACTTGCAGCAGCTCAGCCTACATTTCACACTCACCTACACACACACACAAGCACACACACACACACACTGCTGTTCTCTAAATGTGTTGCTTCTACTCTGAAGGCGTCTCAATTTCCTCTGAGTGGCCTAGATTCAATCAGAAAGGGGGAGAGAGAGAGAGAGAGAGACAGAGACAGAGAGAGACAGAGACAGAGAGAGAGAGGGAGAGAGAGAGAGAGGGAGAAAGATATAGAGAGAGAGACAGAGAGAGACACAGAGAGAGACAGAGACAGTGAGAGAGAGAGGGAGAGAGAGAGAGAGGGAGAAAGATATATATAGAGAGACAGAGAGAGACACAGAGAGAGAGAGAGATAGAGAGAGAGAGACAGAGACAGAGACAGAGAGAGAGGGAGAGAGAGAGAGAGGGAGAAAGACATAGAGAGAGAGACAGAGAGAGAGAGAGATAGAGAGAAAGAAAGGGAGAGAGAGAGAGAGAAAGAGGGAGACAGAGAGAGGGAAAGAGAAGGAGAATCTGAGAAAACTGTAAACACTAGAGGGCGCCAGAGAGAGTTTTCAGCTCGAGTAATAATACTGAGCACTGATTGGTTAGCATTACAGCTACTGAAAACTAATTGGTTAGTTAGGTTTACTGTTACTGACTGGTTAATATTACAGCTCCTGAGAGCTGATCGGTTAGTTAGCATTATGGCTCCTGAAAGCTGATCGGTTAGTTAGCATTATGGCTCCTGAGAGCTGATTGGTTCGTTATCATTATGGCTCCTGAGAGCTCATTGGTTAGCATTATGGCTCCTGAGAGCTGATTGGTTAGCTTTATGGCTTCTGTTAAGTGATTGGTTAGCTTTATGGCTCCTGAGAGCTGATTGGTTAGCTTTATGGCTTCTGTTAAGTGATTGGTTAGCTTTATGGCACCTGAGAGCTGATTGGTTAGCTTTATGGCCCCGGTTAGGTGATTGGTTAGCTTTATGACTCCTGAGAGCTGATAGGTTAATTAGCATTGTGGCTCCTGAGAGCTGATTAGTCAGCACTATGGCTCCTGAGAGCTGATTGGTCAGAACTGTGGCGTTAAGCAGGAGGGCAGGGGCGGAAATGTAAGTGCGGATAGTCCGTTGCTGTGTTGGAGCGTCTCTATGGTGAATGTTCTCCGTTTGTCTGCCAGATTGAACCATTTTATGATGCTGCTAATGCTATTGACAGCTTTCAAGCTTTATCCACTGCAGGCCATTAGAACAGGATCACACACACACACACACACACACACACACACACACACACACAGGAAAGCTTTATATATCAGTCACACGTTAATGGGGGCAGAGACTGAACGGGCTAATCGATGGAGAGTAAACAGGAGAGACATAGGGCTGTGTGTGTGTGTGTGTGTGTGTGTGTGTGTGTGTGTGCAGTAGTACATATGGAGCAACATTAAAGATGAGAGAATATCAGGGTGTCTTATGTCAAAGATACATTGTCCTGGGATGTGTTGGACTGGGATTGATTAGATTAGTTGGGGTGTATTGGGATATCACAGGACAGGACTGATTGTGTTAGGGTGGATTAGAATGGTCTGTGTTGGGATAATATAGGATGTTATACCTTTGATTTGGTTGTTAGGGATTTGGATGGGTTTGGGTTGGATTGATTATGATGGGTTGGGATGTGTTGTGCTGGGGTGGGTTGGGTTGTCTTGGGATGGGTTGGAATCCATTGGACAGGGATGGGTTATTTTTGTTGTATTTGGATTTGTGGGTTGGGTAGTGTTGGGATGGGTTATTTGTGTTGTGTTGGGGTCAGTTGGACAGTAATGGGTTGAGTCGGGTTGGGATGGGTTATTTAGTTTGTATTTGTATCTGTGGGTTGGGTCATGTTGGGATGGGTTATTTGTGTTGTATTTGGATCTGTGCGTTTGGTCATGTTGGGATGGTTACTAGGATTGTATTTGGATCTGTGGGTTGGGTCGTGTTGGGATGGGTTATTTGGGTTGTATTTGGATCTGTGCGTTTGGTCATGTTGGGATGGTTACTAGGATTGTATTTGGATCTGTGGGTTGGGTCGTGTTGGGATGGGTTATTTGGGTTGTATTTGGATCTGTGGGTTGAGTCATGTTGGGATGGGTTTTTTGGGTTGTATTTGGATATGTGGGTTGAGACATGTTGGGATGGGTTATTTGGGTTGTATTTGGATATGTGGGTTGTGTCGTGTTGGGATGGGTTATTTAGGTTGTAATTGGATCTCTGGGTTGGGTTTGTGTTGGGATGGGTTATTTGGGTTGTGTTGGGGTCAGTTGGACAGGGATGAGATGAGTTGACTTTGTCATCATTCAGAGTTGGTTTCAGTTTCCTGCAGTTTTTGTCTTCTGCTTCTGTCTTTGACTTTTTTATCTTTTCTGTCTGTATGTGTGTAAATGCTGTGTGTGTGCGTGCTGATGCGGTTCAGAGCGGGCCGCGGGTCTGTGCTGCCGCTTAATCTTTCCGTGCCATAAAGGAATGCCTCGCCTGACTGACCTGTCTGTCAAAACCAAAGACGTGTGGGAGATCCCGCGGGATTCGCTGCAGCTCATAAAGCGCCTGGGGAATGGCCAGTTCGGGGAGGTCTGGATGGGTATGGCCACTCCCTCCATGCCTCGCAACCTCCCCTAACAATGGGTGATCAAGCGGAGAGATGGAAGGGTGTGTGCTTCTAGAGAGTGTGGTAGAATATGATTTCAAAATCAGTGTTACACCTTTAGCACTACGACTACAAGGCTCATGTAGCTAAAAACAAATGGAAGTCCATGCCCACTGTTTAGCATGGTGCTAACAGCAAGTCTGGACGATCTCACATAAAGACAAACATACAAAGCCCAGAAACAACCATCCCAACACCTCCTCACGGTCCGGCTACCAGTTCTCCAGCTTCATTTTAAAAAGTTCTGTTCGACCTGATGGTGCAGCACTTACATTCTTCCAAAGTCTATTTACACCCACCCAACACATTTTAACTGATAAATCCCAACCCAGCACCTCAAAATATCCTGTCTCAACCAAACACATTCCAGCCCAAAAAGCAATCAGTTCCACCCCACTTTTTTTTTCATGCCATCCCAGCCAAACACATCCAAAATCTCAACCCAGTGCATCCCAACCAAACCATTCCAACCCATCGTGGACCATCCCAACACAATTTACTGCATCCCAACCCTGCCCAACACATCGCAACCCAATGCAGCCCAACCTAACAAGCTGCCCCATTCCATCCCAACCCAATGCATCTAAACCCAACACATCTAATCCAAACCAACTGCTTCTTAACCCAACCCACTCCCAACACATCTAATCCCAACCCAATGCATCTAAACCCAACACATCTAATCCAAACCAAATGCTCCTTAACCCAACCCATTCCCAACACATCTAATCCAAACCCAATGCTTCTTAACCCAACCCATTCCCAACACATCTGACCCCAGCCCAGTGCTTTTCAACCCAGGGCATCTCAACCCAATGTAGCCCAAACTAACCAACTACCCCATTCCATCCCAACCCAATGCATCTAAACCCAACACATCTAATCCCAGCCCAATGCTTCTTAACCCAGTGCATCTCAACCCAATGCAGTCCAACCTAACCATTCCAAACTTCCCCATTAACTGCATCCAATCCAAACCCAATCCAGTCAGTCTCATCAAAACACATCCCAAACCATCCCAACAACTGAACTCCATTCCATCCCAACAAAACCCAACACACATCCCATCTCATCGCAGCACTTCTCATTTCCACTCAAACCAAAGGATTCCAAACAAATATGATCTCGGCGTATCCCTTTCCAACACCAGCCATATTACCAACAAACCATCCCAAACCGACTCATCCTAAAACATCCCAAACAAACCCATTCCATCCCAACCCAACATCAGAGGTGCTGGAAAAATTTTACATGGAATTTGAGCAACAGGAACAGGACTTCACCGACACAGTTGAGACGAGTCCATGCTAATCAGTGGGGTGTCACCTTCCATTAGGTTTCCTCGTAGCTCCGGCACGAAAGGGATGCGAACCGACCTCCTCCTCTGGGTTTTAGGGTTAAGGCGGGCCTCTCTGGTTCTCTGGGCCGTTTCCATCTCTTCAGCTGCATGTGTCGGTGGTAGTTAACCCCTCCCTTCCCCTCTTCCCTCCCTGTAGTGCATGCAGATGGTTTGTG
Source organism: Rhabdalestes septentrionalis (assembly GCA_037832545.1). Taxonomy (NCBI): domain Eukaryota; kingdom Metazoa; phylum Chordata; class Actinopteri; order Characiformes; family Alestidae; genus Rhabdalestes; species Rhabdalestes septentrionalis. The sequence continues at coordinate 16,419,430 of JBBMFX010000148.1, read as the reverse complement.
CTATCACTTAACGGGTGTGTGTGTGAGCTACACCCCCGACACGGTGGGCCTCACCCACGACGCCTGGGAAGTCACCCGGGAGTCCCTGGAGCTGGAAGTCAAGCTGGGGGCGGGATGTTTTGCCGATGTCTGGTGTGGTAAGACTACGCGAACGCATTAAAACTTCTTAATTAACCCCTGGAAGACGAGGATCAATTTAAATGTGGTTTCCACACACAGATCAGATTCAGGTCAAGAGAAAACATCTCCTGATGTGGCCTGGATTTAAACAGTTCTTTCCATAATTGGCTTTAAACTAGAGCTGTGCTTCCAGGGGTTATATCATTTCCTCCAAAGTTCCTCCACAGTTCCTCCATAGTTCCTCCATAGTTCCTCCACAGCTTTTATGATAAAGGGGGTTATTTCCTTCACATGAAACTTTGAAATAGCAGCATATCATATATTTTACAAGAAATCCAAACTTCTGGCCTGCTGTGTCTCTGTATCAGAAAAAAAGGGCCCTTTATTAAGAACCTCACCTAAATTCTGAGGCCCTGTTCACCCCTGGCCTTACCCAGCAAGGGTCCCGGGTGGTCTGATCACAGCTCAGACACATCGAGGACTCGCTGGGATCGGACTACATTCAGAGGTGGAGCTGCGTGATCGGACCCTAGTGGTTCTGGTGCAGGTCCAACTGTGATCGGATCCATGTGGTTCTGGTGCAGTTCCAGCTGTGATCGGACCCCACTGGCGCTGGTGCAGGTGAGAACACGGCCCATGGTTCTGGTGGAGGGACTCATGGGACTTTGTGGAGGAACATTAAACCTGTGTGTGAAGGTAAGTGCAGAAAGAGAGTGTGTGTGGATCTAACACACAATCAGCTGTGAATTGTATTACACACACATTCTCTATCTGCTTTTCTTTCTTTGCTCCTTTCTTTCTCTCTCTCTCTCTCTCTACTTCTCTCACATTCTCTTATTCTCTCAGTCTTTCTTAGTCTCTTTTTCTTATTTCTTTCTCTTTCTCTTTCTTCATTTTTATTCACTTCTCTTTCTCTCTTCTTTCTTTCTCTTTTTTCTCTCTTTCTCTCTCCTCTTTTCTCTCTCTCTGTCTTGTTTGGTTGGTGAGAGACTGAATCTGTATCTGACGAAGAGAGTCAGACTGAGAGTTAGATTCAGACTCAACCTGCTCAGTAATATTAATGGTTAAAGTAAGTCATTGTTTCACACAGTGCAGCAGAACATTTCAATAAAGTTCCTTCAGAATTAAAAAAGTTAAATATGCAGTAAACATTGTACATTGGATTATTTGTGAATCAATGTAAACCTGATTCACATTAAATCAGGTTTACACTGATTCACATTAAATCAGTATAAACATGATGTAATGTGAATCAGTATAAACCTGATTTAATGTGAATCGGTGTAAACCTGATTTAATGTGAATCAGTGTAAACCTGATTTAATGTGAATCGGTGTAAACCTGATTTAATGTGAATCGGTGTAAACCTGATTTAATGTGAATCAGTGTAAATCTGATTTAATGTGAATCAGTGTTAATCTGATTAAATGCGATTCTTTGTTAATCTGAAAAAAGCGATTCTGATTCTTTGTGATTCTGATTCAGTGTGCAAATCAAGTTTATTGCAAATCTAATTCAGTGCAAAACTGATTCAGTGTTAATCTGATTTGATATAAATCTGATTCAGTGTGAATCTATTCCAGAAAGAACCTGATTTAGTGTTCCTATCCAGTCAGAATCTGGTCCAGTGCAGGTCAGTGTGGCTCTGACCCAGTATGAATCAGAATCCAGAATGAATTTGATTCAATGTGAATCTGCATCCCTGTGTGTTTGAGTTCTAAGGAAGTTTCAGACTTAATTTGTGGTTATTTATTGATTTGGTGTATTATGGTGTGACCCTCAGGCATGTGGAACGGGACCACCAAGGTGGCAGTGAAGACGCTGAAGCCGGGCACCATGTCCCCCGAGTCCTTCCTGGAAGAGGCTCAGATCATGAAGAAGCTCCGGCACGATAAACTGGTCCAGCTCTACGCCGTGGTGTCCGAGGAACCCATCTACATCGTCACCGAGTTCATGAGCAAAGGTTCCAGCTCACCGCCGCAACCACACCAGACCCTTCATTTTACCTCTCAGTTCCCAGGAAATGAAGGAAAATTACTGAATTCTCTTACTTTTCAAATCTAAATAATTTTGAACAAACCTCCTTAATATACGCCTTATATTAAGGATATGGGATTTGACTCTCAGTCCTTAAATCTCATTTTAAGGTCAAATTAAGGAGTGGGTTTCACAAATTAATAGCCACTTAAATCAAATGAAGGCTTTGGTGTATTTTCAGAGTCAGTTAAGGCAGAGTTCAGCACATTTTAAGAACGTTGTGTTTCGTAGTGAATGCTGCAAATTGATAATCTCACTACTAGTAATAATGATAATCAGTGACTAATAGATTTTGTTCACTGTTAGCAACATTAGCATTCCTATTATTAGCAAAATTAGCATAATTACTGTTAATGATGTTAGCATTATTATTATTAGCGATATTAGCATTATTGTTTAAATAAAATGGTGTCACTGCTGAACTATTTACGTACTATAGCACTATAGAAGCGGAAATTTAGATGTTTAACATGTCTCAGTTAAACATTGTGTTTGTGTGTGTGTGTGTGTGTGTGTCCACAGGAAGTCTGCTGGAGTTTCTGAAGGATGGAGAAGGACGAGTGCTGAAGCTGCCCAACCTCGTTGACATGGCCGCCCAGGTAAATCCTATCATCCCCCTTATTTCAAATCCTCACCACACCTGAGGAGTCTGAACACACCACAGATTTTATGTGTGTATGTTTGTGTGTGTGTTTGTGTGTGTGTGTGTGTGTGTGTTCAGGTGGCTGCTGGGATGGCCTACATCGAGAGGATGAACTACATCCACAGAGATCTGCGCTCAGCCAACATCCTGGTTGGAGATAACCTGGTGTGCAAGATCGCGGACTTCGGCCTCGCCAGACTCATCGAGGACAACGAGTACACGGCCAGACAAGGTCAGTACCCCTGAGTCCTTACCCCTGAGTCAGTACTCCTGTGTCAGTACTCCTGTGTCAGTACCCCAGAGTCCGTACCCCAGAGTCCGTACCCCAGAGTCCGTGCCCCTGAGTCCGTACCCCTGAGTCCGTACCCCTTAGGTCCGTACCCCTTAGGTCCGTACCACTGAGTCCGTACCCCTGAGTCGGTACCCCAGAGTCCGTACTCCTGAGTCCGTACTCCTGAGTCAGTACTCCTTAGTCAGTACTCCTTAGTCAGAACTCCTTAGTCAGTATTCTTGAGTCAGTACTCCTGGGTCAGTACCCCTGGGTCAGTACAACTGAATCAGTACTCCTGAGTCCGTACTCCTGAGTCTGTACTCCTGAGTCTGTACTCCTTGGTCAGTACTCCTGAGTGTGTACCCCTGGGTCAGTACTCCTGGGTCAGTACCCCTGAGTCAGTACTCCTGGGTCCGTACACGAGTCCATACCCCTTAGGTCCGTACCCCTGAGTCCGTACCCCAGAGTCCATACTCCTGAGTACGTACTCCTGAGTCCGTACTCCTGAGTCAGTACTCTTGAGTCAGTACTCCTGGTTCAGTACACCTGAGTCAGTACTCTTGCATCAGTACTCCTGGGTCAGTACACCTGGGTCAGTACCCCTGAGTCAGTACAACTGAATCAGTACTCCTGAGTCCGTACTCCTGAGTCCATACTCCTGAGTCCGTACTCCTGAGTCTGTACTCCTTGGTCAGTACTCCTGAGTGCGTACCCCTGAGTCTGTACCCCTGAGTCCGTACCCCTGAGTCTATACCCCTGAGTCCTTACCCCTGAGTCCGTACCCCTGAGTCCGTACCCCTGAGTCCGTACCCCTGAGTCCGTACCCCTGAGTCAGTACCTCTTAGGTCTGTACCCCTGGTTCAGTACCCCTGGGTCAGTACCCCTGGGTCAGTACTCCTGAGTCTGTACTCCTGAGTCTGTACTCCTGAGTCTGTACCCCTGAGTCCGTACCCCTGAGTCCGTACCCTATAGTCCGTAACCGAGTCCGTACCCCTGAGTCTGTACCCCTGAGTCCATACCCCTGAGTCAGGACTCCTGAGTCAATAACCCTGATGCAGTACCCCAAAGTCCGTACCCCAGATTTCGTACCCCAGAGTCCGTACCCCTGAGTCCGTACCCCTGAGTCCATACTCCTGGGTCCGTACTCCTGGGTCCGTACACCTGAGTCCGTACTCCTGAGTTTGTACCCCTGATTCCGTACTCCTGAGTCCGTACCCCTGAGTCCGTACCCCTGGGTCAGTACTCCTGGGTCAGTAGTCCTGGGTCAGTACCCCTGAGTCCGTACCCCTGAGTCTGTACCCCTGAGTCCGTACCCCTGGGTCAGTACTCCTGGGTCAGTACCCCTGAGTCCGTACCCCTGAGCCTGTAACCCTGAATCCGTACCCCTGAGTCAACACACCTGAACTAATAGACCTGACTTAGTACACCTGAGCAGATGGACCTTCACACACTCTTTCCACTCTGTGCATCAGGAGCGAAGTTTCCCATCAAGTGGACGGCACCGGAGGCGGCACTATACGGAAAATTCACCATTAAATCAGATGTCTGGTCTTTTGGCATCCTGCTAACTGAACTGGTGACCAAGGGCAGAGTGCCCTACCCAGGTGAGCTCCTCACACACACACACACACACTCACACTCACACACAGACACACATACAGACACACGCACACTAGTGGGGTATTTGGGCTGTATAGAATGTGAAAGGCACTGATAATACCCTTGAGCAAGGTACGGTCCCCCCACCCTGCTCCTCCACACACTGCTCCCACACACACTGCTCCCCCACACACTGCTCCACACACACTGCTCCCCTACACACTGCTCCACACACACTGCTCCCCCACACACTGCTCCACACACACTGCTCCCCCACACACTGCTCCCCCACACACTGCCCCCACACACTGCTCCACCACACACTGCCCCCCCTCAACACACTGCTCCCACACACACTGCTCCCTCACACACTGCTCCCCCATAACACTGCTCCCCATAAACACAGCCCCCCACACACTACTGCTGGTTCTGACTGCTGGTTCTGACTGCTGGTTGTTACTGCTGGTTCTGACTGCTGGTTCTGACTGGGTTAGTATGTATTAATGATCTTTAAGTAGTAAAAAATGCAGGGTTCGTCATAATAAATGCGAGATTCTAAAGTCCGGCCACGGGTGTATCAGGCTTTCCAGAAGTCAGGGGATGTTCTGCGATGGGGAAGCTAACTTATAAATACAATGTAATCAATTTAATACAGTTTAGTCTGATGGGGTGGGGGTGCTACGCCCTCGGTTCCAGCTGGAGCGAGGTGATTTGGCCGGTGGTCGTGGAGCTGCAGGGTGGAGGCAGGATGACTTCAGTGCTGCTGGCAGACGAGGAGCACCTCAGGTCCAGCAGACCAGAACATCTCAAACACAAACAACTGAAACACACGGACCAGTGCAGCCCTAACTCACAAGTCTTTCCTCTGATCAGAAATTAATCACCCTCTTATCTGGAGATTATTGAGCCTGACCTGTTTCCTCTAAACCTCCTTTAGTTCTCCTTTAGTTCTCCTGCTGTTCTCAGTTTCTTCTCTTTAACTCCTTATGGATCTCAACTGTCTGACTTTGGGAGTCAAGACCCGAATTCGATCCCTGAACTGAATAAAGATCAGAGCAGTGAGAGGAAAGAAATCTGATGTGAAGATCTTAAACTTGGATCAGGCTGAGATCCGAGGAAGCTCTTTCTCAGGAGCTGAATTTCAGAAGTGGGAGAAAATGGTCCGAATCTCAGACTGATATTAAACTGAACTCCATTCTGTCTAAGAGCAATCAGTTGGACAGAGAAGATCTTATTCTGGGTTTTCCTTTAATCTCGGTGATGTGCTATCTTGAACAAGGGGCGTCAGAAACACTTTTAATGTGAGGGGGATGTGTGGGGGGCGGGGGTTGAGTGTGGGTGGGGTTTGGGTGGGGGCGGGGTTCCTGTCTGCGCATTAAGTCTCATTCTTTTAGGGGGTGGGGGATTTGGAAACCCCTGTTGAATCTTGAATCTTTGGTGAAAGAATCCAATCCACTTAATGGATAGAAGAACACACACCAC
>JBBMFX010000148.1:16395061-16408449 GCA_037832545.1 Rhabdalestes septentrionalis | reverse complement strand
TCTATCGGTTTAGTGGAGTGGATTCTTTCACCAAAGATTCAAGATTCAACAGTGCTGGGTCAACTATTCATGTTAAATGTGGGGGGTGTCCTAACTAATAATTATGAAATGTGAGGGGGACACGCCCCTCCAGGTTAAATGGCGAAGAAGCACATGTGCTGGGGAACTAAACTTTATTACGCGAAAAACTATCCCTTTACAGCAGGGGTGGGCAAACTCCGGCCCACTGAAGATCGGTGTCTCATCTGAGTCTCGGGCCGTGAAGTTGCAGGGCGGGGCCGGGTGGGGAAGAACTGGGTGGGCCGAGCATGCAGTATAAGTTTCTCAAATTAGGTTTCGCATTTGCCTAAGGAATTCCACACAAACCAGCGCGTGTGGCCGAACCACTTAAGGAGACAGGAAGTTTGGCTCTTTTCAGAGAAGTGGATCCTCTGGCACGCTCCCATAGAAGAGCTGGCTTTCTCGACTCCCACACGGCTCTCAGTTCATTATCATCTGTAGCATCATATTTTAGCATAACCTGGCGAATATGAAGTTTGTGTGTTGATAAACCCCTAGACTGTTTTAAAGTTGAAGTTAATAATTTATGGATTTCATGTTTGTTGTTGGCTGTTGTGTTTTCGTATTATGGCGTTTGTGATTGACACTTCAGACTGACATTGAGTGTTGATTCTCGCCATGTCGGTCTTTAACTAATCGGAATCTAAAAAATTAACTTCAAAGGATTATTTTCCTCGTTGATCTTTACCACAATTAATACATTTACATAAATATATACTGAATATTCTTATACTTTTGATTTTCAGTAGCAGCTTATCAAAATATATAATTTCCTGATTTTTACAGTGGGAGAATTTTAATATTGGGCAGAATTAAGTTCAAGTTATCGCTGGTTGGGCCCTCCATCACAGTCTAGGTTTCTACAGGCCCCCTGTAGATTTCTTGATGTAAATTTTAGTAGAACTTTATCTTCATGTTGTTACTTTTTTGTTTATAGATATGTCCCTGTGGACCAGAAGGGGGCGTGCCATTGTCCTCCACCGTCTACTCTAACCTTCGGCTCTTCTGGACCGAAGCCTGAATCTGTGGTTAAAGGGGACGGGGTTAAGCTTCTGGTGCCTCAGAAGGTGGATGAGCAGACCTGAGCAGTGTGTTCCCACATTTCACACACGGAAGTGTATCTCCAGACTATAAGTGGAAGTCAAAGCCAGTCATTATACTGTCATCATGGACAGAACTCAGGAACGTTTGGTGTAAAGAACAGCTGTCTTTCCCAAAATACATCCAAAAACGAAGACAAGTGGTTGCACTGATGGTGACTCTCTGCATGTCATGTGATCTGCATGGTGTCTGCTCCCCGTCCCCATGTATTATTCCCAACTTAACGGTCATTAACGTGAACAATAAAGTCCTGGTCCTGTATTGTAGCCAGACCTGCCACTGCAACCAGGCCTTGCCCACACCAACCAAAAACACCAACAACAGCATGCCAGAGCAATAGAGGGCAATCTAACAAACCATAATGCCATGCTGAAGAACACCTCAATAAAGTTTATTCCAGTTTATACGTTAACAGAAATAATTAATAGGGAATAGTTAATAAAATGTCCTCCCCTGATTCTGACTGTTTGGAGGTCTAGTGGATCAACATGTCGGTCAGATCCGATATATTGAGGAGGCCTTGGGCTCCAGATCAGACAAAACAAGGGAACACGTGATCAGAAAGGAAGATTCATTAAACTACTGGGACGCATTCCAAACCAAGTGGGTGTTGGATGGGACAGTACATCTGAACGGCATTGAAAACCTTTGGTCCCTTTTCAGTGACCTAAAACGCACGTGGACACAGACCAATCCCTATTAAAAAGGCTAAATGTTTAACATCACTCTTATTAGTGTGGACAATGCCTGGGACTGTTAACCTTTCTTCACAATGTTCCCAGAATCCCTATAGTACACAGTGTACAAACACCACTCAAAAAAATATCTGCTTCCCAAACCAGGAGCTACCTTGAAGTTTTGGAAAACTATGGCTTTAAAGATGTCATTAGTATGCACATCTCCACATCACTTAAGTCTTCTCTATCACACACACACAGTGAGATATACATATATATATATATATAAATATTTATTTGTTTTTCATTTTATTTGTGAAATTACTCTTAACTCTGTGTGTGGACAGCAAAGAATTTAATTGCACAGAGAAACACAATTTCTTCTGTACATATGACAAATGCTTTGACTCTTGAAGCTTACATTTAAACATGGCAGATCTACATGAAGTTTCAGGTCTTGAACATGTAGCGCTCTACCATCTTTCGCTCTGATTTGTGTTACTTTTTACCATTGTATTTTAAAAAAAATATTGCACAGACATTTCACCATTGAACTTTTTATAATAAATGTTATATATCCAGTGAAGCACTGTGTGACCAAATGAAATACATACAATAAACCCCATAAACACCTTCTCCCAACTGAACAAACCAATAAAACCTGTTGCCTCATATTCATGTGGTGCATTCGGGGCAAGAATGATTTGATGCAAAAGGCCAAAACTGTGACAGGCTGTTGGTGCTTCAGAAAAAAACAAAAATGTGTGAGAATGTATCTGCCCATCAAGAAACAGTTAATTTCAGCAAGGATAAACACACCCTGAGAAAGAACGGGTTCTTGACGAACAGGAAAATAAAGACGATGACACAGGGGTACAAAATGCAAGCTGTAATAAATTGGTCTCAGTTGTTTTAGGTACAGACTGCTGGTGGCAGTAATTATCCAGAGAACCGTTATGTGCACACAGACACAACATTATAGACAAATTTACAATGCAAGATAAACGAGACCAATACAGTAATCATCTACACACCACACTACAGAACTCCCAATCCAACTGGAGGAAGGGGCTGTTTTAATTTGAAAGTAAATAATGTCCTGCGGAATATGCAAAAGGTAAAATCTCCCATTAATCCTATAAAGGTACATTTCCAAAGGCAACAAAATGTGTCGAGTAGCTTTATATGGGCATGCTTTAGAGGTATATAATTTTCTGCTTTTAGTTTTCAACTAAAAAAAACCAAGTTTTAATACACAATCCTGTCGAGAGATTAGCAGGCGTCTATTAACGTCAAGGGCATTTTTCCCATACAAAAACATTCCAACAGTTCGTTGAACAAACACCACTTAATCAGCGAGGTTACCGTCCGGACAGAGGCCATGGCGACTGAAATCCATTTGAGGCGCTAGGCCCGAAGTCTCTTAAATATTAGAGGCCGTCCGACACGCCCTCCTTTTGGATCACAACGGCCGGGCGCATTTCGTGTAGCTGTTTGAGGAGGAGTTCGAAGACATTGGCGAAACCTCTGTGCACCTCAAACGTTACATTACTAAGAGAGGTTAGCCTCTGAGGGTTTTTAAACTCAACAAGTTTCAGCACGTCTGACCTACTGCACACAACCGAGGCGGTCTTCAGTTGAACGGTAGTGGTTTTCTTGCGTGGAAGAGTCTCCAATATCACTGACGCTTTCCTCTTTCCTGCGGACTGCCTGGTTTGCTCTAGGAACTGAAGGAAGGACACCTCAAAGCCCATTGGCTTGAAGGAGCTCAACGTCGACTTCTGCTCAGGGATCTCCTCTTGTGTCAGCGTGGTGCTGGACGAGGTGGAGTCCGAGTTGATATCTGCGTAGTTGACAGCATAGCTGTGAGCAGTTCTTAACCTCGTCACTCTTTTGTGAGTGTAAGGTTTATTCCTATTACTGGCCACCTTGCGTGGACGCCCCCTCCTCCGCTTGACCACCACAGAGATATCAGAGCTTGTATCCGTGGATGGTTTGTTATCCTCCATGCTCTCCTTTTCAAACGCCGGCTTGGAAAATTCAGATCCGCTCTGCACAGTGTCCGCAGCCTCTTCATTCTCAGACATCTCGACAGAGCTTTCGCCAGACTTCTCCGTATCATCGCTCCTCGACATGATACGCTTGTACCTTGAGCGGGGCAATTTCTTGCAGTGTATGTAGTTGCTCCTCTGCTCCTCCAAATACTGTTTAGGCAGACCGTGCTGGACGTAATGTTTTATAATATGCCGTTCAGAGCTGGCCACGGTCTCGCAGCCTTTGATCATGCAAGGGTACTGCAAGGGCAACCTCTTGGTGCACATGGCAGAGGCCTCCTCCTTGGTTTTCAAAATGGGCTTCCCATATTTCGTCCAGTGATTATTCCTTTCCTCCCTTCTCTTTTTGTCTCCCGCCTTCTTTTCAGGTTTCTTGTTAACTTCCCTATTTTCTTTCTCTAAGCAGACAAAGGGGTTCTTCCGAGGACGACCAAGCTTGACACCTTTGGACCTCATGAGTTGGAGCTTGTACACATCCTGATGTTTCTTCATGGTGTGCCGCAGCAGATTGGATCGCGTCGAGTAAGTGCAGTCACAGCCTTCGACTTCGCACCGATACAATCCTTCCATGGGTTCACCTTTGGAGATCATCGTATCCTTATGTTCTTTTTCGATGTGGCTGACATACTTCCAGAATGCTGTAAAGCTAACGACACAGTTTGGCTGGTCACACTGAAACCTGCCCAGCTTCATGCCAGACATCATGGCCCCTGCTTTGTTGAGGCTTAACCTGTGGAGCTGAAGGTAATGCTGCAGCAGGTCTGTAACCACCTGGAATATCCGAGAGCAGTCTTTAATTTGACACCGAAACTCTGTTACTTCTGCGACTTCACCATCTGTTATATCATCCTGCTCATCATCATCATCTGCATCATTTTCTTCTTCCTCTTCTTGTTCCTCTTCTGGATCGTCATTATTGACTTCAAATTTGGGGAGTTCAGACTGATGTACAGATCTGTAATGAAGAATTAAATTTTGCTGGATTGTGAAAGCAGCCACACAGCCTTGATGGACACAACGATAAGGCCTGTAGGGGCTGAATACATCATCCATGTCCACTTTCTTCTCTTTAGGCTTTTTGGGTACTTCTCTAGGTTTGGGCAATTTGGGTCTTCCCAGTTTAGACTTCTTGTCTAAAGACGGATTCCCAATTGGTGCACTGACTGGGACAAGGGGTGCACTTGCAGGCAACATTCCTCCAGGCGGCACTGCATTGATGTGCTCACTTGGTGCAAAAGAACTTGAGGCAAACTGTCCATTTAATTGTTGTTCCACATTTGAGGGTGCTAGCAACGAAGGACCAGACCTAATCACTGATGAATGAATGACTGCTGGATAGGGAGTTTTCTGCATAGTCCCTGGAAGACTAGTGGCCAAAGGGCTGACACAGGGTTGCTGTGCAAAAGGCTGAACGCTGCATTCTGATTTAGATCTATCAGATGTCAAAAGCCTTTTTATGCCAGTGCCATCAATTCTTGGCTTTTGCCGACCAGAGATCGTCTTTTGTACTGAACCATCATTTGGATTGCGCACATTAGGTACATTTGGAGTGGGACAAGGACTTCCATTACCTTCCACAGATTTTCGGCTATGTGGTTGCTTTCTGATCATTGCTATCTGCTCTTTTGTATAATTGTGAACACTTTGATAATGGACTTTGAGGTTTGAATTTCGTGTGAAATTTTTGGAACATACTTGGCAGGTGAAAGGGGCCAGCTTAATCTGGTCTTTCCTGTACTGAGTGAGCATGTTGTCCGTGTAGTTGTGCAGTTTGATGAGATGTTTGAAAAGTGCATCCTTTGTCATGGCTCTGAAACCACAACCATTGCTGTCACATGAGTAACCAGGTAACTTGACAGCAGCAGTCACAATGTCTGACGTTTTAGCTGAAGCGTCACTATCTGGAAGTTCTGAGGTTGCCTGGTTGTGTTCACTCATCTCTCTATCCAAATCAAGTCTTTCGAGCGCCTTCAAAATTTCCGCCATTTCATTATCTTGTTGTACAGGTGAGTTAGAACACACCTCATTTATGTCACTATCCGTAGAAGCAGACACCACTGAAATTTGTGAAGAGACATCATAAGGCGCAACGCCTACAGCTTGGATAGGATTCTCAGAGGAAAAGGCAGCTTCACTTGCAAAGCGATGCAGATCGCTTTGAGGAACCTTCTGAATGACATGGGAAACTTGAACAGCCACAGCAGGACCTGATGGAACAGAGTTTTGCAAACTTGAATTGTCGAAGCCTTGACCTTGACATGAACCACTTTTTTTATGGAAGTCTCCAGCTAATATTTGCTCACGAAGTTTTTCTTTGACGCTCTTTTCCGAGACCAGATTCTGAGCAAGAGTAGCCATGGCAGCCAGGAGGCCATCATTGGATATACCACTTGGGTTTACACTGGAGGATTTCTCTTTGATTTCCTTCATTTTGTTTAGCGTTTCAGTTTGAAGAATCTTGTCAATATGATCAGTGGGAACCCTGTGGAAGGATGCAGAAGAATTGTCCTCAAGCAAACGAGACAGAAGTGGATCGGAAAGACCACTGTCAGTGTACACTGGATTGCAGGACTGTGTATAGTTCATCTGATGCTGACTGCTGTTTTCTTTGATATTCCCAGTGTGCTGAATCACACTGCTTTGACCATCTTGAGGATAAGATGCTGATGTACCTGTATATGTCTGCTGTCCTATGGCAATGGACTCACATATATTTGCAGTTTTTTGTTTGATTATCTCAGTGGTTGGCTTACTATTGCTAGGATAGTGGGAATCTTTACCATGTAGAAAAGTGACATTTGGGAACAATTTGGGGTCAAGGGGACCTTTATTGACTATATGAAATGGCAGTGTGGAATTCATATGTACAGATGATGAGGGCTGGGGAGTGTTGACGGGGGAGTTCAGAAGCTCAAGAAAAGATGCGGGCAGGTCTGCAGTCAGGTCTGCTTCGTCAAAGGCTTTGCAGTGAGCACGTTTAGACAAATGTCCTCCAAGAGACTTTGGACTCTGGAACTCTCTAAAGCACCTACAGCAGATAAATTTCCCATCTCTGATGATGGCAGGCCACTTGGTTCTTCTGCTTCTTTTTGCTTTTTTCATGTCACCATTTGCTGAAATGCCATCGTCTATAGAGCACTGCGAGATCTCCACAGCTGAATTGGTGCTTTGATGGGAACTGTCTGGGGGTGGTAAACCCAAATTTGGGTTGCGCTCCAATTTTACCACGCACTCGATTTGTTTTGAGAAAGATACATCACTGCTCTTGGTTTGCTGGGTGTAGGAAGATGTAGATGAAATGTTGGGGTTGCCAGTTATAACTGGCTGAACAATCCTAGGGGGACCGTCTGATTGGGAAGGTATGAAATTACATGCAGGATTACTTGGAGGCTGCAAAGACGGGTAGACCATTGCTTGATGCTGGGTATCTCTCCCATGACTCTGTGATATGGCTCCCATGTGAGAGGAGAAGCGGCTGCTCGAAAGGACATCAACATCTGAAGTCGCTGCTTGCGAGTGGCAGGTTTGTTGTTGAAGCAAACTGTTTGCTGGGACAGAATTCCACTGAGGTTCGAGCGCTATATGAGACTGATTTGTAGTGTTTCCCAACTGTGAGAGCACAATGGGGTCTAAAATACTCTCCATTTGGTTAGGGAAAGGTTGGACAGCAGGAGCCGGTAAATGGGAGGGGACAGAAGGATAACTGGAGTTCGGGCAGCTTGCTGGATAGGTCGGCCGAATTACAGGGTTTGGAATTTGAGCTGCAGGAGCCGGAATTCTTTGACCAAGTTGGTTTTGTACAGGCGCAAGTGAATTTAGCTTCCTATTCATGGACATAGATGTACTTGAGGATCTATTGTTCTTTCTTGCTAGTTTCCACTGAGTATAAAACTCAGGATGAATAGCTTTCATATGCTTGGTTAGACTTCTATAGGACAAATATTCCCGAGAACAATTTTCATATGCACATTTGTATTTTTCTTTCTCCTCTGCTGCTGGGCCAAGGCTGTTATTGTTATTATGCAGTGGCGGAGGTGGTCTGCACTCCGAAACCTGCATGTTTGTAGGAAATGGGGTCACTTGAGGAGGAAGCCTCTGAGAAACGGGCATTACTGTGACATTATTCTTACTACTACTACTACTACTACAATTGCTATTATTGATAGTCTGTATTAAGGATCCCATGTTATTCCCATATGGGACTTCATATTGTGCTTGAATCTGGTTGATGGCATTGGGACTATATTGTCCATACTCAGAGTTGCCATTGTTGTATACAGGCAGGCTGTGAGTTTGTGAAACATTATTCTCCATTTGTGCCTGCAACATGTCTCTTGAAGGGGCTTGCTCAAAGTCCTCTAGAAGGTTTTGGTAAGATGCTTGGGGAATTGGGCATGATGGAGCAAGCATTGGGTCATTCATCAGCTCATCTAGCAAGGAATCCTCTGGTCTGGGCTCATTCGAGGGAGGCATGGGAGGATTGGCAAGAGGTTGGATAAATTGGTTGTCCATGTGTGGGATCTGCAGCTGAACCGGGTCTGGATCAGGTGGTTCAGCTTTAAGCGTTCCAGGGTCAAACGCCTGTGTGGGTCCTGGTCCAGCAGAATTAAGCATGCTTTCGATGGAGTGTTTCACTTTAACTGAACTTGTTGATTGACTTGATGGACTCAATGCGCCACTGGAGTTTAATGGGGACTCTTCAGGGAGGTCCTGCTGAACAGCATCCTTGAGAGGATCACTAGCCTGATCTGGTAAATCCACAGGATGAGTATTTTGCAGCTCTTCTTTCTTAGAGTTATGGCTCTCCTCATGCAAATCTAACTGAGACTGAGTATGGAACACTTTATCACAGCCAGGAACCTTACATGTGAACATTTTATAATGTTGCGCTTCATGGTCATAGAGTTTATAAGCTTCACTGAAAATCTTTCCGCAGCCAGGAAACATGCACCTGGCTTTGAAGACCGGATGCTCTTTTCTGTGTACGAGAAGCTCTGCGTTGGAGTCAAAGCTAGCTTTACAATTTAAATGAATGCAAATATAAGGCTTGGTGCCACAATGGACCTGGAGGTGGTCGTTGAGGTGATTGACGTTAACAAACTGACGCCGGCAATACTGACAAACTATCTTGGAGCTCTGCATTTCGAGGAAGCGTTTCGCTTCTTCAACTTCCCCATGATCCTTCACGTGGGCAATAAGATTCCTGAAGTACTTAAAACCCTTTCTACAGTTTGGAACAGGGCAAATGTTACCCTCCCCTCCATCTGCTTTGACTCCAGTAACTTTGGTCTTAGGGCCCACCGCATCTCCATTGTACAAACTGCCAAAGTCTCTACTGCAGTTGCTTTTCATTTTGGTCTTAACCGCTGATATTGTGGGGGTAGGAGCTTTTTCAGTTGCCAGTTTCTTAGTGGTTTTCATTGCAGCCAAGCGCTCTTTGCAAGACGACTTTACATGTGAGGCCACATGCGGCTCCAAGGTCTCTCTGGTTTCAAACGTCTCTGTGCATATCGGACAGCTGTAATATCCATCTTTGAAGTGAGTCTGAGCGTGACGGACTATTCTGTGGCCAAGAAACTCCTTATCGCACAATACACAATACTGCATGTAAGCCTGCCAATTCCTAAACCGAGCAGATACAAACCCTTTCTCCCTCAACTTTTTAATTTCTCTGTTTTTCTGTTTCTGGTCTTCTATTTCGTTAAGTTCATTTGTAGCATCCAAAAAGCATTCAGAAACGTCCTTGAACTCCAGAGGCAGCCCAGAATCATCGCGTTCTTCGGGATGATCGTCATTAAGCTCATCGATGGAGGACACTATGGACGCCTCCTCGCCCATTAGACCTAAGCAATGGCGCTTTAGTGTTTTCCAATCCCAGAACTCGGGGTCAAAACGCCACTGAGTTTTAAAAACCAGGAGAAGGTCACAACGTAGGGAATTGGGTACTGGAAGGTTCTCCTCCTCAACCTTTTGATCCGGCTCGTTGTAAAGCGTTTCCACGGCATAGTACGAGTCCACTGTTGGTTCAAGAAGAAACTCAGTCAGCTGACAAGCCCGTTTCACCTCCAGATCAGAAGGCAGCAGGCAAGAGATGGTTTTGCAGATGTTGGCCTTGCTAGCCGCATCGCAGGACTCCATTCGCAGAGCACGTATACACATCTCAATGCAGGCTGGCAATCCAGTCTTGTCCATCTGTAGAGAAAGGAAAGAAAAATAGTTAATGATTTAATAATTTCTCCATCTCAGCACAGACAATAAAGGGAGGGGATACTCGGGCTGAAGAGTAGTTGCTCACCTCTGACTGGATCACTTTAATGAAAAACAGAAGGTGGAACACAGTTTTTGCCAGGCAAGACATCTGCCGGCACCTTTCCAGAAACCCTTGGTCTGTGGTCTCTAATCGCTTCAGAAGCTTGCTCCAGAAAAGTGTAAGTTCCCTGAGAGACACAGAGCGAGAGAAAGAGGGGATGAGTGTGAGTAATCATAAGATTCTGATCCACAATAGCAGTTAAATCATCATTTGTAATTGTAATGCAGGTTTCGATCGTCTCTGAGGTTCTGCATTTCAATCTGGAGGATGATTCTGCATTTATTCTAACTGAAATATTTTCTTTTAAAAACAAGACAAAGCCCTCCATTTATCCACGCATGACTCACCAAGCGCAGTAGGTGTCCTCCTGGAGGAGCTGTCGGCTCAGGAAGCCAGAGCACAGCGTGAACGCTCCTTTCTCATCTCCATCCGCCTCCAGGTTACAAATCATCTCCAGAGCGTCCCGACAGTCCACCTTTGACAGCTACAGTGAAGGAGGATTAAACAGTTACTACTGTCTGACATTTTGATTTGTATGGATATTACCCGCCTTGAGTCTGTAACATTTACCGAAGTGGATCACCCTCTTCAACAACACCCCCATAGAAACTGTACAACTACCTCTTTGTGACATCAATGACTAAGCTTATCTTACCTTAAGCTTATCTGATGATCATAAACCTTTAACTAGTCATTATTTCCCATGGAATTATTAATTTTCTTCGCTTAATGCAACACTTAACATGTTATACGTATTTTTTAACAAATAATAACATGTTCATGAAATTCTTTGCACAATTTCTCCCTCACATTAAGAGACTCACAAGCTCTATTCCTGACCGTTTCAATCTCTTTCAAAATGAGCCGTTTCAGGGCTCTGTCACTTTAATCCAAATAAGCTGTTGCTGGCCACACCCACCCCATGCTCACGCTGTGTGTTTACCACATGTGAAAAAGTCAGAAAACAGAGGTGCCATCAGCCCTATATGCTGGACCTGAGTCCCACCCAGAGCGAGATGAAAACACTTCATGGTGACTTGCCTTTGCCTGTAGCCGTAGGGCTCGGCATCTTATGCGTGCTTGTAAAACCAGCAGACAAAAATGGTTGGGGCTCGACAGTTGAGGGCGGTTCTATTCTAATTTCCTCATCCTGATATAACAAAAGTATATGATTCCTGACACCAAAATCTTCCAATGGACCCAAAGAAAATGGATGTTTTGTTTTCACACTTGGGGTGCTTATAAGAGCAGTAGAAAGACAAATGTACATACAACAGGATGCAGAAAGCCAGTTTAACATAACATGTCCCCGTTAAAACATGTTGATAATCTAAACAGCTCTTCACATTACAGTGAATATTCTTCTGTTTAATTAATTATCCATCTGGTTAAAAAACAGATGTTCACATTCCTCATGTGTGCATGTATATTTGTGTGTTTGGAATGAATGCGTAAAAAAAAAAAAAAAAAAAAAAAGTGTAATTGCATGATTATGACTTTTTGACCACATCCTTTTCTGGACAGGGCAGCTCTGTAACTTGGAGGCGGAGACAGGAACACGTTGCTCGGCCCAGTGAGCTGAAAGTTTACGTCCAAAAACAGACAGATGGATCGTTTGATAAGAGGATTGTTCTCTGCAACTCATGCAATTTTTTAAATTTCGTAGCATCTGAGAATATCCGGTCTAAAAATATCACCTCAACGCAAAGCGTTTAGGAGCGAACCCAGAGGAACAGCCCGATCCCAGCGACCCGGCACCTGGACCCAAACTGAGCACGCCTACCTGTGACACACTAACGAAATCCCCTGCAGCCTCTGTTGCGGAGTTTATTTTGAGTTGCCTTGTGGGCATGGGCTTGGTGTACACTTGCAGCAGTGATGAATTATATGACTGTGAGGTTTCCTACCACTTCATATGATAAAAATAATTTACGATCCCATTATTTCTGCAAACACAAACCCCCTGCAGACCCCAGCACTGCTCTGGTCCCTGAAAGGACTCTGCTCACCTCCTCCATCAGAGTCTGCTGTGAGGCGACGGTGCACAGACACACCAGGTAAATCTGCTTGAACTGCACCCTCCGTTCTTCAAACTCCAGGAAGTCCGAACAAGCTTTAGCCAGCAGCGCTGCTTTATCCATGCAGTTCTCTTTAATCAGGTACTTCAATCGCATGTGCTGCAGCTCTGGCCCTTCACGGGCGAGGAACTCATGAACTGCAGGAGAACAGGGAACACAGGTAATGAGTTATGAGTTGCACGTTCCTGCGGAATATTAACATAAGTTACACCTTTGTCATTGTCAATTTCTAAAGGGGAAACAAAAATTTAAAGGCACAGTGTGAGGCAAAGAATAAAAAAACAGGAATAAACTATGATGCATTAAATAACAAAATGAAGAGTAATAGTAGTATGCTGAAATACACACAAACAGCACTTGGGAATAAATTGGAAAACACAAATTGCACTGGGTGGTTACAGTATATTGCAGATAACAGCATGGTCTGTATCAATCATGACAAAGCAGTCAACTGAAACAAAGAGCTAAACTGAAACAAGACAAATAATAACAACCCCAAAACCGATTAGATTCAAGTACAATTAATGCCAAATCAGCTACAATGGCTGTCATGGCTGAAAGGTAAAACAAACACTAAATTAAGAAAAACAAAAGACTTAAATAAACAAATAACTCAAATAAGATTCTTTAAATCAATATTTGAAAAAAAAGAAAAGAAAAAAAGGTCAAACATTACATGGCGGTACCTGATTAAAACAGCTTATTTACTACTTTGGCAGCAAAATCATTGGGTCATATCACTCAGAGCAGAAGTAGAAGATGTTTCACTGACAAGGTCATGCTACAAAACTGACATTGCCCAAACTGAAAACTAAATTAAATGCACAATATTTTTGTCTAACAACTAAACAACAAACTTTCCAACCACTAAAACCTGTCTTAGTAATAACCTGGTCTAATCAGAACAATTGAGCCCAGTCTCATAGTACTGATCCAGCCTGGCTTCTTCAAGTCATCACTACAGGTACAATTTACAGGTACACAAGTATTTTATTACACTCAACAAAAATATAAACGCAACACCTTTGTTACTGCTCTGATTTTTCATGAGATGGACTTAAAGATCTAAAATTCATTCCAGATACACAATATTACCATTTCTCTCAAA
>JBBMFX010000148.1:16342514-16353071 GCA_037832545.1 Rhabdalestes septentrionalis | reverse complement strand
TCCACCAGCGCTCCACCACATTTCTGGGATTTGTCATCTCCGCTCAGGGTGTGGCCATGGAGCCCCAAAAGCTGAGTTGGCCCCTACCCACTACACTTAAACAGCTCCAGCGCTTCTTGGGGTTTGCTCATTTCTATCGACGCTTTATCCAGGGCTTCAGTTCAGTCGCGGCACCTCTAACCGCTCTCACCAAGCCATCGGATCATGCCTTTGGACTCACCCTCTCAGCCATCAAAGCCTTTCATCACCTCTGTCACCTCTTCACCACGCCATCTGGACTGACCACCAAAACCTAATCGGCATCCAGCACGCGGAGCAATTGAATCCTCGTCAGGCGCGGTGGGCTCTCTGTTTCAAACTATTGAAATTTACCATCTCCTACCGTCCAGGGTCGAAGAACCAGAAGGCAGACGCTCTGTCGCGCATCTACCAACACGAGGCGCCCCCTCATGGACCCCGCGCCTATCATACCAACCAAGATCATTGTTTCGCCTCTACGGTGGGAGTTGGAAGATCGAGTGTGCCAGGGGCAGGCCTTTGAGCCCCCACCTAACACACCTGCCGGATGCCTGTATGTGCCCGCTCCAATCAGATCGGAGGTCCTCCAGTGGGCACATTCTTCAGTGTTGTCAGGTCATCCGGGGATTAATAGAACTCTAACACTCCTCTGTTGCGCGTTCTGGTGGCCAAGTATGCCCGCCGACGTTGAGGAGTTCGTCCAGACCTGCATGGTGTGTGCCATGTCCACCCCTTCACTCTCCACCCCTTCACTGCCACTAAGAGGAGCCCATTCGAGGTATGCTACAGTTTCCAGTCTCCTCTCTTCGACTATCAGGAAATGTTGATGTACCGACGGCCCAACAGTTGGTCCACCGGTGTTGACGGGGATGGGAGAAGGCTCGGGTCACAATCAAACGAGCCAACCAAAGGTACACCTCACAGTATCTCTGTCGGCACCCACCGGGACGATTGCTCCACGTAGGTGACAGGGTCTATCTCTCCACGCAACACCTTCACACCGAATCACGCAAGCTCTCCCCTTGGTTCATCGGACCCTACAGGATAACCCTGTCACCTTTCAGCTTCAGCCCCCGCCCCCCCCCACCTCATTGATGGTGGTACCGCTTATACGGTTCGGCGGATTCTCGACTCGCAACGTCATGGCCGTGGCACTCAGCTCCTTGTGGACTGGGAGGGCTACGGTCCGGAGGAACGGTCTTGGGTCCCCAGGCGGTTCATTCTGGACCCAGCACTCATCCAGGACTACCGTCGTCAGGTATCCTCCCAGCCTGGTCTGTCTGGAGCTGGTCCTGGATGGGGGGGTACTGACACATGCACAGCCAAATGACGCGCCAAGGTCAAGGGGAATCCCGCATCACGGTATAAAAACAGGAAAAGGGAGCTTCCTCACTGCTCAGACATTGAGTTCAGATGCCAGTAAAACTTCTGCCTTGCCATCAAAACCATGAGTACTCTGACTGCTGTGTATGTATGTGAATATTGAATCCTGGTGTGTTTCTTTCTCTGTCTTTGCAGAGCATTCACAGATCAAACCGCGTGAGTAAACCGCTCTCTCACGTCTCTCCGCATTAAAGCTCTCCCCTCACGCTACAAAGGCGTCACGATTCAAGGTAAGGTCTTCTGTTCATTTAATTACCACCATTATATGACAGATTTACAGCCCTTTAGGAGCTCTGGGTTGCACAGTAAATGGATGAACACACTCACTAGATCTTTGCTTTTGAAGATTTTTTATAGCACTTCTCTTAGTTTGCATACTTCAAGCTCGCCGGTGATGCCCAAAATAACTAAACAACCAAAAGAAATAATAAATGTATAAGGCAGTGCCTATTACTGTGCTTGTCCCTGTCCAAAGTCCGGTCGCTCATCACACGTGGTGGGAAAAGATTTTTCCTCACCAAACCCCAACTCCTCTCATGCTGCTTAGTTCTGCTCTCGTCATCCGGTCCCGGCCCACAGACTGTCCATCAGTTGTTCTCCGAACCTCGAACAGAGCGCCTGCCACCTGAAGTGAGAATCCTCAGACCCTACTCCCCAACGCGACATCGAAAGGCTAACCCACACACTCAGCTAGCCAGGCTACTTCACTTTTTAGTAAGGTTGCTCAGGTCAGCCAGTGCAGGACCAAGCCAGAGTCCCGCTGCTTCACAACCACCCACGGACTAGGATGCCAAAACAAAGCCACCTTACCCCCAGGCCACCAGTGGAGGTTCCACAACAGGACATGCTCCCCCAGCACGAGCACCCACTTGTGGTCACTGGGCTGCTGGTAGCATGCTGGTAACATAAATCTTGGACCTGGATGCCAATCTCTACCATACACCATCATTTTTTGAACATTCCCTTATCTGTCCCATCAAAATTTGGCACCCACAACCTCTCATGGGAACCACCCTGGGCCCAAACTACCTCCCGCAGTGTCACCTATCACTGTGCACTGACAGATCCTGTCGACTACGCCAAGTTAAATGGTGAGAGGGCCTAGTGTGCTGAGACCCCACCCGTCTATAGTTGAATGAACAAACACTCACTGGATCTTTAATTTTGAAGTACTGTTAGCGCCCACTGGTATCCACCCTCCCTGGTTCACCCGTGAACCCCCACCCCACACACACACACACACTTGTAATTACTGCAAGCTTAGGTAGAGCACAGCAACAAAAACAGATGGTACAAGGCACAGCAATAGCACACACCCAGGGAAAGAGGTCCAAAGCCAAACAGCCATGCTAACACCCCCACACAACCCTGAAGCATAAGCACAAATAAGACAAAAAAAAAGAAATCAAACTCAGTCCCTGGGCCTATATGCTCCACCGTGAGGCCCAAAAAAACAAAACAAACAAAAGAAATAATGCAATAAGTACAGGGTGCTATTACTGTACTCGTCCCTGTCGAAAGTCTGGTCGCTCACCGCATGTGGTGGGTAAAGCCACTTCCCCAACAAAACACGACTCCTCTCCCACTGCTCGGTTTTTTGGTCAGGTTGAGAGTGCAGAGGTCTGGGTGTCATCTTTGCTCCCTGCTGGCTCTGCTCCCCTCTCAGTCCTGCTGCCGTGATGCCCTCGTCCTGTCTTTTATGGCCCATGCACACACTGGAGTGGCACAGACACATGCTATCTGCTAGCAGCTGGCTACCAGCATTGCCTCATGGCCCCCTGCGCGCTGCTTCTGCTATCATGAGAGCTATGCTCCGGTCAGCCAGTGCAACAGCAAGCAGAAGTTTGGCACTGGAGTCCCCTGGTTAAAGCAGACACTGAGCTCAACAGCCTCTTTTAATCTAAGTTACAGTAATAAAAATAATGAATGTTCAGCATATTTAACTCCCAAAAGTGTTTTCTTTGTGTTGTCACCACAGTACAAAAACCTTTATACACTCATGTCTCATATGGAAATATAGCTGAATTTACATTCATATTTATGTTCCTAAATTAAAATTTTTTTCTTAATAATTTAGATGTAAAATGAATATTGCAGTGGAAACTGCAAAACAAATGCAGAAAATATTCGCAAGTTCTGCATTAACGTGGAGATTTATGATCTGTGACACCTGATCCACATAAAGCGGGGTTACTGTATATGATGTAGGTTTAACTAAATTCAGTTTAATAGGTATAACAATATGTGTGACACTGGTAGGTTCTCTATATTAGCAATTGTCAAACCTTGAGGACACGTTCAGATAAGTAGGTGTCATTTGCTTTGCCCAAGATTTGTTTTAATCTTTCCCAGCTGAGAGGAGTTTTCCAGTTGGTGTGGGCGAGTGCATGTCAGTCAGTGCTTTGCTAAATTGTAGACTGAGCCTTTCATTTTTGCCCTTCTTTACTAGAGGTGCACTGAAAATTCGGCTACCGAAATTTTCGGGCCGAAAATGGCAACAAAGGCACTTTTCAATTTTTGTTTATATCGGACCGAAACTGTGATGACGCAATAATGACGCAGATGATGCAAACGCGGCAGGATGTTTACCGTGTCCGCGCATTTCTATATTTCTAAGAAAAACACGCGGAAAGCTATTTGTCTCAACGTCTGGGTTATTTTATGACATAAATATAAAGCCTCCCGATCGCCTCATCTCTCCTACCAACGCTGGTGGTCAAGTGTTTAGGGCGCTCGCCCTCTGATCAGTTCATATATTCAGTCTTTGTTTTTATGCACTATTTTGTTATAAGCCTACAGAGAATGTAGTTTATCTTTCACCAGCATTTGTTCTGAATGCAATTTGGTCAAGCACTTTACTCAAAATATTAAAATTGCATTCTCGGTGTCTGAAATGGATGTACAGTATACTGGAGTCTATAATGTAACAATAATATAACAATAAGTTAACCTGGTTTGAGTTGTGAAATAGTTTTGACTAAAAGTACATTTTTATTTTTGTCTTTTTTACTAGGTACTATATTTACTGGGTTAAATAGAATTGCATTCCTGAAAAAATGAGATTAAAATACATCTTTCAAGTTTTCAAGAAAAGAGTTTGTGACTAAAATAAGACTAAAATGCTCAGACTTCAATTCAAATGAAAATTGACTAAAAAAAGAGTTTGGATGTGACTTAGACTGTTAAAACTAAACAAAGACTAGACTAAAACTAAAATTAAGACAGGCCGCCAAAACAACACTAGCTCCAAGTGGACTTTATGATAAAGCTTTACTTGGTCAGCCTCCTCAATACACCGTGGGCCTCCTCCTGCATAACACCACCAGTTGTGCTCTGAGAACCACCCAACGAGGCTTTTTACCTGTGCCATTCTAGTGGACAACAAAGTGTCACATGGTATATAAAAGTCATTTTAATGTTCTGTGCCACAAACTGTCCAGTGTTACAATAAGTGTGTTATTTACAGTGTGATACAGTCACAGGAATAATCTTTCTCCTTGGGGGGGGACTCCAATACTGATCATTCCAGATGTGCACAGACCTTTTTTACAGTTTTATTCAAGAAACAACATTCATCAGTGCAGAATCTGTGTTAAATATCTGAAGGGTTAAAGTTAGTCTAACACATTTCCTAAACCATGGGTAAAATAAAGCATATATCACTGGATTAATGGTAGAATTAAGATAAACCAACATCAAGACCTTTTGAAACGATCCAACTTCAATCACTACTGTGTTTCCCAATACACTGTATATAAAATATGGAAATAAACAAGCTAGAAACACTGACACCAAAATTCCAAGCACTTTGGCTGCTTTTCTCTCAGACTTCATTGAGTCTGTCATGTTCTTTGATGTCCTAGTGTGAGCGTTAAGGTCTCTGATAGCAATGGCGTGTCTCCTGGCGATTATAAAGACCAGAGTGTACAGTATCATAACAGCACATGGGAAAACAAATGTAAGCAACAGATCTACCAGAGACCAGACCTCATCTAAAATCAAAAAGCAGTCTCCATAACACATGACCAGACCAGCAATGTTTCCACTGAAGTACTGAAGTGTGACATTATAAAACAACACAATAAACCAGTTGGATAAAACCATGATGCACATTAAACCCACAGAGACTGTTTTAGTGTAGAGGAACGGGTTAGAAAGAGCCAAATACCGATCAACTGCAATCAGAGCCACATTAAATATGGATGTGGTTGTGAGAAAATAAGAGGTCAAAATATAACTCAAACAATAAACTGCACTAAAAATCCAGCATGATTCAATCATCCATATTAATGCTGTTGGCATCACCAAAGCCCCCACCAGAAAGTCGGACACAGCCAGAGAGAGGACGAGGATGTTGGTCGGTGTGTGGAGCTGCTTGAAGTGACAGATGGAGATGATGATGAGGAGGTTTCCACACACTGTCAGTAGGATGACAGCGGCTGCAGAGGCACAGAGAAACACATATAGTACAGTAGAGGCAGATCTCTCTGGACAGGAAATCTCAAGGCATAGGTCAGTTTTGTTCACCTCCATATGATTCACGGATCCAGTAATTAAATTGTGCTCAAAGAAATAAAGCAAATGTCAATGCTTTGTTAGAAAATGAAAATGGGCTGATGCAGGTGCGGGTCTGTTAATATAGTTTTTAAACTGACCACTCCCTCTTTTTCTGGAATGACAGTTTAATACATACTGTCATTGGATGTTGGCTGGCTTTAACTGTTTAATGGCCATTTCTCTTATGGCAATCTTATTAATATAACCTATAGAAACCTAATTCATTTCACTTTGTTGTTTAAGTTTTCAAATTATAATATTCGGAAAGGCACAAACGTTTTTTTTTACGAATATGTTATTCAGACAAATACATTAAATATATTTGTATTCAGAACAACATACACCCACCCACCCCCCGTCACACACTCGCATGGTTAGGGCACTCGCTCTGCAATCAGAAATTTGTGGGTCGATCCTCCAGACTGCTAGGAACCTCTGAGGTACCCTGGCTATGTACCGTTCCCCAACACCGCTCCCTGTGCCGTCTCCCCACACACTGCTCTCTCTGGGCGCAGAATTCATGGCTGCCTGCTACTTCACTTGGTGAAAGCGTTAAATGCAGAGGAGGAATTTCATGCTGTTCACACTTGGTGTGCTCACGTATGACTGAATGATCACTTTCACTTTTAGATATTCCGCCCCCTCCCCCTCCCCCCATCACACGCTCAAGTTCAGGAGGAGATTCTGACGTTGTTTGCACGCTGCATTATTAATTTTACTCGAATAAAAATACAAATACGAATAATTTACTGACATGAATAGCCCGGCCACTCTACACGTCCCTAAGAGAGAGCCCTAGGAGAGAGGCACTGTCCTGTCCTGTCAGCAACCGCTAGATATCACACTTTTTCTGTACTTTGGTTTGTATCTATCCCTCTAACTAGGTGCAGGAATGCTAGCCTAGCCCGGGCTCCTGCTTCTCTTCCTGTCCCTGATGCTGAGGCCCCAGCTCTTGTTTCTGTCCTTCTGCCACCCCCTTGTTAGGTAAAATGACTCAGTAGAATGATTGGCCAGATAGTCTGGGAGAGTTTGGGAGTGAGTGCTGAGTTAAATGTTGACATTTGCTCCTGGCCCCCCTTATGGCCCACCTGCCCTGAACAGCCATATATTTGAGTATACATTTCTTATTGCGACACGCACTTGCATGAACAACCGTGCTAACACTACGTGTGTTCTAGACGGACCAATTAAAGCACTACAAACTCGCGCTGACACACACGGGTAACACGCACGCCCCCCTCCCCCGAACACACGAACAACACGCACGCCCCCCTCCCCCGAACACACAAACAACATGCACACCCCCTCTCTGGTTATATGTGCCCCCCTAAAAACACACTGGCCCCCCCTCGGCCCCCTTGGTAATTTTGGTCTAGAACCGCCACTGTTGACAGTAGAGTGGTTTTGAAGTTAACTCGCTAGAAATTACTTTTAGGGACCCACTACTCCTGTTAACTAAACCCTTTTTTACTCCATCTCTTCCATTCCGGCTTCTGATTTGTTCCCGCAATGCTGATGATCAGTAGTGTTATCCAGGTATTAGACTCTTCATTTTAAGTAGTGGCTACACCTGATCGGATTATTAATTTGGCATTTACATTATTATATTCAATTTTATTTGATTTGATCAGCTTCAGCAGTTTGGTGGGACACTTAGCTTATATGAAAGGAAAACAAGATTCAGAATTAATTTTATTTTGACATGGGTTGAAGATAAAAGGAGATATCCAGCATCAATCATTTTTTTAAAAAGCAGCTGTGTTAGAATACACTGTTTGTCCAGGAGACCCTCCTGACTTCAGTACTTAAAAGTCAGGAACCAGGACTGTTTTAGTACTACTTCTACATGCTCATATAAGTAATAATAATAATAATAATAATAATAATAATAATAATAATAATAATAATAATAATAATAATAATAAATACAACAACAATAACAATAATCTAAAGTTTCTGGTTACTTGATCATACAACAATGTATTTTCGACTTCACAGTGTTGTGGCTGAATTGAGAAGTACTTTTTGCCACGGATTCACCAGTGCCCCACTGTGCAGAAACTGTCCACATTGTAAAAATGTAACAGTCCTGCGAGTGTTACTGATGTTACTTAAATTATAAATGCATTCTGCTGATGACTTGTAGGTTCAGCTCCCACTAGCAGAACCTACAAGAAATGTTCCCCCCTTCTTTAATGAAAGCCAAAAGACTCACTGAAGGCCGATATACCGCAAAGACTAAGGTTCATTATTTCGGTTTACCCTTGAATGGTGCCTGGTTACATTTTTGAGCCTATTTCCAAAGGCATGCTCACTGTGTATCATTTTAATGCTGAACACAAAGCTGGCTGGGCCTTTATTGCACAAACCTGTGAGGATTAGACAGACTTACCACTGCTGGGCTGGGCCCATGTTGTATTTGCGGGACACACCTGGAGAAAATACTCACTTAACTGTGCAGTCCAACTGAACTTCTCTGGGACATGCCTATACATGCTTATGTATTCTTTCCAAACATTTTCCAATAAAACTACGGATGCTTTGGCTTGGTCTGCCTTCACATTTCACTTCTGTTTGCAAATCTTCAATAGAATATATATCCTTAAAATATATTTTTACTTAAATACAAAAGTCATCGAACACCTGGTTGGGCTTGATCAGCCCTTCATTAATTTGCCTGCTCATGATTTTATGACAGGCTCCCAAAACAGACACAGAACTGATCGGGATCATATTCCCAGCTTTCCGGTCTGTTTGTGTTTATTCTAATGTTAATCTGTGTCTTTTTGCAACAGAAAGACCCCCCTCTGCCCACATACACATATTTACAAGCACTTTTCCTCTCTTCACAAAGTGCTGCTGCTGTTTTTTAATGAAGTCCGCTGTTAATTCCCAGCACATTTACAAAAGAGCAGTCTGTGTGCAGCACCTGGCAACTCAAAATCAGCTTCATGCACCTCTGGAACCACGAATAAAACAAGGCATATATGATGGGATTAATGGAAGAGTTCAGGTAAAAGAGAATTAGGACATTATTAACCACGAGGTAGGATGAGTTGGTTGTGCTTGTGTCACTGTTTAAACTACAGACATAGTATGGCACTAAACACGCCAGGAACACGGTCACCAGGATGCCCAGAAATTTAGCAGCTTTCCTCTCGGACCTCATTGTGTCCGAGCTGGTTTTGGAATCGCTTTTAGTGTTCAGGTGGAGTTCCCTAATGGCATTCGCATGTCTCCTTGCGATGACAAACACCTGAACATACAGCACCACCATTAGAGTACACGGAGCGACCACCACAAACAGGAGGTCGATAAAGGAGTCAACTTCGCTGAGGTAATAGAGGCATTCTCCTGGGCACATGACCAAGTCCGTGAAGTTCCCACCTATGTAAAACATGGCAAAGTTGTACAATAATGAAAACAACCATGTCAGCAGTATCAGTGTGTGAATGACCGAGGGTGTGATGTCCTTCGCGTAGAGGAAGGGGTGGCTCAGGGCCACGTAACGATCCAGGGCAATGAGGGCCACGCTGCCCACAGAGACGCTCGTTAACTGATAACTGACGAAATTAAACAGGACACAGAAAACGTGGCCGAACACCCAGCACGACTCAATCAGCCACAAAAAGTGGAACGGCATCACAAAGAGCCCCACCAGAAAGTCAGATGCAGCCAGAGAGAGGAGGAGCATGTTGTTCGGTGTGTGGAGCTGCTTGAAGTGGCAGACGGAGATGATGACCAGCAGGTTCCCGCACACCGTCAGCAGGACGACCGCAGATGCACACAAACATAGCAGCACATATACTGCAGCAGATACAGATCTCTCAGGGCAGGAGAAGTACAGGCAGCGGTCGCTCTGGTTAAGCAGTGTAGAATTCATGGATCCAGCATGTGTTACAAGAGGGAGGTGTAGCGAGGCAGTGCAAAACAACCTGCAACCACCCACCCATGTATGTCACTTTTATACATTCTGGACCTGAGTTCCAGGTCAACTCCACCCCCAAAATACATACTGATGACGTTAACTATTCATGACAGCTTCGTTTTACCTTTACTCCCTAGCAGAATCGACAGGAAATGCTCCCTCTTCTCAAAACATGGTTTACCTAAAAGATTACGATCTGCAGCAGGTATGGAAATAGAAATAGAGGCAACCAAAAGAACATCACCAGGCACTCTTCTTTATATGAGATATAAGCATGAGCTAGCTAGGTCTAGAGCAGCGTTTCTCAAACTTATTTGTCCTGGGGACCTGTCATGTCAGGCTTTGGGGCTCCAGGGCCCTGCATATATGGAATACCCCACCCCCACACCCCCCGATCCATATCTAGAAAAATAGATATTATTATGTATTTTATATATATATATATATATATATATATATATAGTAATTATTATTGTGTACCCATACCTATATATAAGCACCAAGAAATCTATGTTTAATTCATTTATTTTTAAAATTCACATTATATCATCATTTTAATGTGATAGTTGCGCCTGCTTTCTCGCCATTAACTGTTCTAAACGAGGCGGCGCGCTGACAGAGCCGCTCGGAGCTTGTGTTCTAAGTTCAGCCTGTTTCTGTTCTTTTTTTCG